>JADBJO010005364.1:92762-107762 GCA_016801955.1 Conus betulinus | reverse complement strand
GATGAGAACTAGATAGGCTTTGTCGGAAAAAAATAGATAAAGTGATTATAACTTAAGACTGACATATGACACAATATCTTAATCGGATCAAACTAATTTTACTAGATGTTATTAAATTTAGATTTCGAGAAGACTTTTGACTGGGTTTTTTATGTTAAAGGTACTAAATAATTTGATTTTCATAGAGACTTTAGTAGATGAATAAGTGGATTTTATGAATCTAGTGGTATTGTAAATGGTCAAGTTCCACAATGGTTTGAAATCAAGAGATATTAGCCATAATGGTGAGAACATATCCAAGTATTCAAGGCACAGCAATGAATGATATGGAATACCAACTTTCACACTACGAGCATTATAATGAATTATTTCGAACACAAACTTTTAGAACACGCAGATCAAACGTCGTTTTTACTGGCTGGTAATAGAAAGTTTCCTTTTTTAACTTGTTCTATGTCCTCTGTTTATCATCGGCATATTTCAGGTCTTCAAGTAAATTTTGTTTTGAAACACGTGGAGTCTGGTTAGGCAGTAAGAAGGATTTCGATGTATCATACATGAACTATTTAGGAATGCATTGGAACCCAACCTATTTTTTGTTGTTGTTAAAAGTATGGTTTTCCAGCTATTGCAAAAACTGTGTCAGCATAAATCATATTGTTATATTGGCACATAAAAAAAACATAATTGAAAGTTTAGTAAAATGTCAGCTGACACACATCCTGTTAGAATAGCTATTTCAAAAACCTGTTAAACTGTCAAAATGGATTCATCTTGGCTACATCTACCAACCCACTTGCGAAAAGTTGGATAAAGAGAAGTGATTGCACGGTCACTTTCGTTGTCCTCAGCATTTGTGTATCTTGCGTGAAGAAGACCTAAGAGTCGAAACGCGTCATGCTTTGTCTTGTGATTCGTTTGTGAACGTTTTTTTTGGGGCCGAGCTTTATCAATAATTTTTCAGTATTGTTTAGATTCCCGCCTGAGGTCACCTCATTACGCAACTAAAATCAGAAAATAAAACAGCATGTAGGAGTGTAAAACAGGGAGGTTTCAGTCTCCCTGATGTTCTCTGAAATAGTTTCTGAACTGATAAAAAGGGGGAAAAAAGCCCACACACACACACACACAGATGAAGCACAGTCCCACAAAACGTAACTGTTTCTGGTCAGATGTCATTGAAGTCTATAATGTTTTCATATGCATGCATACCAGGAAGCTCTGCAATGATACTATTGGAACGAATGGACTATGATCAATGAATCTAGAAAATGTGATACCAAGAATGTACATTGTATTGCACAATTTTTAAATGAAAGACACTTTTCAACAAAAATATACCTGTATTGATTTTGTCACCAGCGCTGTATATCATTCTACAGTAGTCGATGATATCGAAAAAATCATCCATCATTGTTCATTGCCCGTTGAGGTGATGAGGACCACTTCAGTCATCCTGGGGGTTGAGGGGGTGAGATGATACGTGGATATGAAGGTGGCTGATCAAGCTGATGCATGCATGGAGTGTGTGGTGAAAGTTTTGGACAAGGAATTAAGGAGAACTCTTGATTGCTTGCGTGGAATTTCCTTGCATGCCTCTTGTGTTGCACTGCCGCTGTCCTTTCTGCACACACATTGACACCTTTCTGAACACAGGTGCATCATCTAGCTGGATCCAAAGCAGTTTGTTCCCATGTGTCAGGGCTGATGTTAAACGCTTCCATGAATGTTTTGAAAGTGTCTTTGAAGCGTTTCTTCTGATTTCTATGGGAACGCGTTCCTTGTTGCAGCTCACCATAGAAGTGTCTCTTAGGTAGCCAGTGGTCTGACATGTCAGCACATGACCTGACCATCAAAGCTGAGACAGCACCAGGCTGGTGTGGATGGTAGGCTGGCCTGTGGGTCAAGCACCTCTGTGTCTGGGATTTCATCCTATCATTTTATGTTAAACAAACACCTGAGGCAGGTTGTCTGGAAGTGATTCAGCTTATTGACAGGAGGTTGGTACACTGTCCACGTTTCACATGCGTGGAACTGTCTAGGGAGAACAACTGCACTCACCTTCAGCTTGGTCTCTAGACTGATTTCTCTTCCATTCCTAATATAGGTGTGTAGTCTGCAAAAGATTACACTTGCTTTCGCAGTTCTGATGTTCACGCCATCATCGATGGTGACGTTCTGGGACAATGTACTGCCAAGGTAGGTAAATTTATTCATCGCAGTGAGTCTTACACCATTGACTGTGATGTTAAGCTCAGTGTATGATCTGCCTGGCGTGTGTTGATGCAAAACTTCTTAGTATTATTGGTGAGATCGAAGTTGGGAGGCTACAGAAAACTTGTCGATGCTGAATTGCATGTCATATTCTGAGCCAGCACTCAGGACGTAGTCATCAGCAAACAGAAAGGCCCTGTTGATGTCTGTCATAACCTTAGTTTTTGCCTGGAGTCTCTTGAGGTTAAACAACTTTCCATCTGTACAGCATCTGATGCTGATACCTATGTCTCCTCTGAAGGTGTCAGTCAGCATTGCAGAGAACATGATGTTGAACATAGTGGGTGTTAAAACACAGTCTTGCTTTACGTCATTTGTAATAGGGAACGGGTTTAGATGTGTCTCTGTTGTCCTGGATTCAGGCCTGCATTCCATCATGAGCTTGCCGCACCATCTCTATGGTGCAGCAATTCAATGATGAAATACAAGCCCAAATCCAAGAATCATTATTGTAAAGAACAATAAATGTATACATTCGACTTGCTGTTATGGAAACGTGTCTTCGATTTGCAGAGGTTCAGAGTTCTCTTTTACAATATCATCACCGTCAACCCATGGGTGTCAGAGACATCCTGTTAGGGACACTTGGTGGATGCCCTCATAGCTGGGAAGTGCCATCGCTCTCTGTCCTCAAACATGTGTAGTGGGTTGGCAGTGCTGTGTCCAGTCCAGTCCCTGATGTTGTCCAGTCAGGATTTCCCCAGTCTGTGACGTTTTGCCTTTTACAGCGCCCCGGAGGATGGATTGGAGTTAGGAAAGGTTGGAGACAGGGCNTGGTGGATGCCCTCATAGCTGGGAAAGTGCCATCGCTCTCTGTCCTCAAACATGTGTAGTGGGTTGGCAGTGCTGTGTCCAGTCCAGTCCCTGATGTTGTTCCAGTCAGGATTTCCCCAGTCTGTGACGTTTTGCCTTTTACAGCGCCCCGGAGGATGGATTGGAGTAGGAAAGGTTGGAGACAGGGCTGTACCAAACAAAGATTCTGGCATTTAACCATTGCAAGGAGGAAGTTCTTGCATGCCCGCATATGATGTAACTTTCAGCTTGCCGCAGCTGTTCGTCTTGTGCTCTGTGTATGGGATTTGCAGACATTTCCTACAGAAACTGTGCTCAAATGCCTTCATTCTTTTGTCCATGTTAGCTGCAAGCGTCCAGCTCTCACATCGGCAGTGGAGAATGGAGATAGCCAGGGACCTTTAGGGCATCAGCAACCCAGTCTTGTTTAGACTTCCTTCACTAAGATGCCGTCTTCAGTAAGTGTGGATCTTAGATATTTCACATTGTCCACTTCTTTACTCTCTGGTCACTCTGGATCATGCAAATTGCTGGAACTGAGGCCAAAGGGAGCAAACACGTGTTGTTTACCCTTTCGCCTGGGGTTCCATTCTGGTTTTGATTGTTCATTCATGACCATTTTTTTTCGCCCACTTCAAAGGAAATGACTGCTTGTTGTTCATTGCCTTGAATGTTATTTGTTTTACCTGAAAATACTAGATAGGTTGGAATGCGTTATTTGTTTTGTAATGTGTTTGGTCTTTGGTTTGGTGACACCGCAATTCCGTCTTTGCTCTTATGAGACAGTTGTCTGGAACTTCTTGTTGCATGACTGTGAGGCCTGGGCATTGTGTGGCAGGCAGCTGCAATCGCTTGAACCGTTTTATCTGTATGTCTCGAAGAGTTCGTGGGTGTCTCAAATTTCCAAACACTTCGGCGCTCTGAGTCCCCTGGCTTTCAAGCTTTCCCGACAGCTGCAACGAGTTGAACATGGGGCGAGGAAAGAAGTCAATTCATGCCAGAGACAGTCTTTTTCTCTGGGCTGGCATCAGAGAGAAGAGAACCTGGCAACCCTCTAAGGTCTTTCAAGTACAGTCTGAAGGCAGGCAACATTGCTGGCTGGGAACGTCAGGCGCCATTCACAGCGTCTGGCACTGATTAGTCACAAGGATGTGCAGGGTGTGGAGGGACTGCAGCTGACAGGTTTGCACGTGAAGCACCATGTCTCCTAGAAGATAGGACTGGGTTCTGTGTCTGAAAATTGCCTCCCATCGTGCTGCCATTGTTGAGCATTTTATTTGGGGCCATGGTTACATCTTGGGCGCCACCTGTAATTAGGAACAGACCATACAGTTTCATTATAATGATTATACATGCATGCATATGCATATATATATATATATATATATATATATATATATATATATATATATATATATATATATATATCGATCGATAGATAGATAGATAGATAGATAGATAGATATACACTTTCGGTTTTTTGTTGTTTTTTTGTTGTTGTTGTTTGGTTTTGTTTGTTTTTTGTTTTTTTTTTTTTTTTTTTTTTGTTGTTGTTGTTGTTTAATTTTTTCTTTTTCTACTTTCCCATTAAAAAGGGAAACAAAACTTTACAAATAAAATGAAACATTGATGTCATGTTTCAGGTTTTTAACCAGCATGAAGGGAAATGGTGAGTATTGAGAAAGAAATACGCACAAATAGGCTGTAAGAGAAATATGTAAATAACTGTTGAATACATGAACGTAGGACTCTTTGACATCAGTAATTCATATCTAGAAACAGTTGCGTCAAGTAAATTACACAAGCTTAGGGGAAAGAGAGGAGTGGGAACGGCCTATAGGGAGGGGGGTGGGGGCTGCAAGAGTGAGTGTTTAGAAATGTGTGTGTTGGTGTACATGATTTGGTTGTGATAAACTGGTGTCTCTGGCTGGAGCAGTCGAGCGCAGCAATGTCAGGAAAGTGTTAGAGAAAGTGATTGGGACAGTAGAGAGTAACTAGAGTGAGTCTGCTAGAGACTTCTAGTCAATGAGCTTGAAAACAGGAAACATTTAACTGCATTTTTACTTATACTTCATTGTGTTTGTTCAGGAGATGCAATGAAAGCAAAATTGTCCATGAAACCGATCTTTTTACGTAGGAAAGTATCAGACTTTCTGTTAAAATTTCTTGTTGGCTTGACTCTCAGAATTGTGTGAAACTTGCTAATCATTGTGAAACAGAAAGAAAAAACTAACTGGAAAAGGCTGTGTTCTAAAACAAAAGTGTGTTTTTTTATTTGTAGCAGACTCACCTCTCAACAGATACTTTAACGACTTGTCGTTGTTGTCTATTTCTGTTGAAACATTACCCCCTTCCTTTTCTATGTATAGACGTTTTCAATGGTAAGATTTTCAGGGTTTTCAAACTGGAATGCATATTTGTATTATTTACCAGTATTACATTTACTTCCAATAATGATTTCACACATTAACGTTTTTTATCCGGAACAGATCTGTAAAACAGAAATTTTCCTTACCCTGTACTAATTTACTTGTCAACAAACAGATGTTCCTTTAAAAGACTCGTGTTTTTTTTCTGGAACATGTTTTGGAACAAAAAATTCTTTTTGCTGTTAAATTTACCTTCCGAGAAAGAATTTTTCCTTTCATTTAAAAAACAAAAACTGAGACTTGTTTTAAATCTACGTTTTCGTTTGGCCTAAATCCATGCTTGAAGAAAAAGCTCCTCCCTCTACACACTATTTTAAAACACTTTTTTTTCGGGAATTGAGTTCTTGCGTTTGTTCTAAAATTGCCTGTAAATAGGGCCTTCTTTTCTGTAAAAGTATTTTTTCCTGAAAGTTTTATGGACCATAATCTTTTTTCTTTGTGTCTGTTCTTGATGGGTCTTAAACATTTCTCCCATTAAAAAAGTGTGTGTGTGTGTGTGTGTGTGTGTGTGTGTGTGTGTGTGCAGACTTTGGATGAGACCCCTGCAAACTGTCCCTGGACGTGAAATTTGGAAAGCAGACTGTTCCTTTCGCACATGTTCGTGGAATTTCGAATGGTCGTTAACAACACGGTGCCACTTGCAAGCTACTATCTCTCTGTCCTTTTATTTATGGAACTGGATGGTCAAACAACTGAAATGTCAATGGGTATACTCTCTATGACCATGTAGACAGTAGATACATCACTTGGACTTTCTGAAATATATTTTCAAAATGTAAGTTTTTACCCCCGGGAAAGGTCCTTTCTTGTTAAATATCTTAGTAAGTTATGTTTTGCACACAAATTATAAAATGCTGGATAGCAAAAACAACCAACACTGTGTTATTGCTCATTTTCGGTTTATTGAAAACCTTCCTCAAGCTAGAACGCAGAAGACCTGCCAATTGCAAATTACGAAATGCTGTCTTTTTCCTACATCAATGGTGAGGGCATATAAAATGTTTGTCTTGGTCGATATAATTATTACCTGCATTTAGTACTAAAGTGATTGCATTTTCAGCGTCGAATGTTTAATCTACAAACAGAAAGTGACTGATCGACTAATAAAGACTTGCATGGCACAATTTTTGTGGACTGAGCATGTGTTGTTGATGTGCTTGATGCATGCAGGATTCATTCAGTGTGACTCATGGTTGTTTGGTATTTTTATAGAAAGTAGGTTAGTATTGTCGGATCTGAAGTAGAGTTTCTGTATTTTATGTAGATTTTAAAGAAGAATTACCCCCCCTTGAGTCAATACATGATGACCCACGTGGAACGAAAGAAGGAAGGCAGTGACGTCTGGTCTCCTGACCTGTCCACCCGAAATGATCACCAGGAAGATATAGTCTGTCAATGAACAGTGTACTCATGTGCCACAGATAAGGGGGATATCAAGGTACAGACATCGTAAGACATTAGTGGAAGCAAATATTGTTGAAGAAATTGACTGTCGGATTCCATCAGTTCATGCACAGTGGACCTGTTCCAGAAAAAATTAACCAGTGGAAGATGACGCCTGTCTTTCCATTGGGAACAGTTACATTTTCACAGTTTGCCGGTCAAGCGAAGACATCTAGAGAACCAAGTGTTTGGGTTTGAGGTGCAGGCCAGGATTCAGATCAGGATACTGGCTGTCTGCATTCCAGTCGCACCGTTTCACACCCATGTTTTGGTGTGTGTGTGTGTGTGTGTGCTTTTTTTCACTCTGAACTGTTGAAACAACCGATGGGACGACGTTGCTTTCGCTTCACCTACTAGCGCTGTCTGTGCCATGAGAGCGGCGGGGTCACTCTCGCAAAACGCGATCCCTAAAACAGTACCTCCTATACAGATTTCTGATCATCTGTTGTCAGGTTACGCAAAAAAAAAAGAAAGAAAAATGAAAAAAAAAAAAAAAAAAAGCCCTCTAGCCGAAGCTATTCTACACTGCCTACATGCTTCTTGTAATTTACTGAATGTCACTTTCACAACAGATTTCTTAAAACCCGAATTTGGAACTGCTCTCTAAGGCAAAGATGTATCTAGAATGGCGCCACCCCTGTGTGTGTGTGTGTGTGTGTGTGTGTGTGTGTGTGTGTGTGTGTGTGTGTGTGTGTGTGTGAGAGAGAGAGAGAGAGAGAGAGAGAGAGAGAGAGAGCGTGCGTGCATGCGTGCATGTGTGAGTGTGTGTGTGCGTGTGTGTGTGTGTGTGTGTGTGTGTGTGTGTGTGTGTGTGTGTGTGTTTGTGTGTATTAAATTGTACGATTTTTGTTTACCTTTAGATGCATATTTTTCTACAGAAGTTTTGCCAGACACCATCCCTTTGTCGCCATGATATCTTCTTCACAACACACACAACCTCAGTTCATAGTTCCCCCCCCCCCCCCCCCCCCCCCCTCTACACACCCCCTCCCAAAGTTCAGCAATTGGATAATTCAATTATGGTGACAAGAAGAAAAGAAAAAAACTCGTCCTATGTATGACATACAAGTGACCCCGGGTCTTCTCCCTTGTAGGTTTGTGCGTGGTCCATCAAGCACCCTTTTCACAACGCCCCTTTGTGTTCCTGCATCTTTTGCATGCATAGTTATATTGATCTGTGTGTGAGATCCATTCTGTTCCCCTTTCATATTGATGTCTCAGCTAAATCTGTACCAACACGTTAGTCTGAGGTTTGTTACCTCACTTAGGATGAAGTGTAAGATCAATACTCTCTGCTAGAAATATACATTCTTTTGTCTGTGACTGTCGTCACCTCTACACACCTAATCCCATTCTTTACGTTCTGAATCAGATCCGCTGTTCTTCTGATTTTTCAGTTGTATACAATAAATCTCTCTCTCTCTCTCTCTCTCTCTCTCTCTCTCTCTCTCTCTCTCTCTCTCTCTCTCTCTCTCTCTCTCTCTCTCTCCTCTCTCTCTCTCTCTCTCTAGTGGAACCTGTAAAAATTCAACACTTGAAACTTTTACGCAATCCTGACAGCTGTCCTATTTCCTGTCTGTTCCTAATCCGCATGAATCTCTCTCTCTCTCTCTCTCTCTCTCTCTCTCTCTCTCTCTCTCTCTCTCTCTCTCACACACACACACACACACACACACACACACACACACACACACACACACACACACACACACACAGTGGAACCTGTAAATTCGGCACTTGAAACTTTTAAAGCAACCATGAATGCTTTCCTATTTCCTGTCTGATCCTAATCCTCACACTGCATCTTTAAAATCTTTACCTCTAGTGGCTGCGTGTGCCAGCGATTGTTCTTTAAATGTATGGTATGGGCCATATCAAGGCTGTCACCGCGTTGGAGTTAACCTACAAGTCATTCAGTCATACAATCCTTTAAAATACACCTTTAAAAGACACCTGAAATTTTGTTTAAAATCATTCTATGGTAAAATCTGAAATGAAATGAAAAATGTTAGTCTCCCTCAGAAATTTTTAAAGATCACATCGGATGGAACATCTCTAAACAAGATTTCATGGTGTCTACTGTAGAATGTTTATGTCTCACATCATGCAAGTCCAACACTCTAAAAGAATGTGTTTCATTGTGAGCGGTACATAACATAACTGTCTTAACAACAAACAGCAAATAGATGCAATTTTATTAGACTTTTCTAAAGCCTTTGATAAGGTTGACCATGAGGGCCTGCTACTTAAGTAAGAACACATCGCCATAGGCGGTTCTTTGCTAAAATGGTCTAGATCATTCCTCGTTGGGAGAACGCAGAAAGTTATTGTGGAAGGGGTCGTCATCCCATTGTAAACCAGTCTTGTCAGGTTACCACAGGGAACTGTTCTGGGGCCCTTGTCTTTTTAATTTATATAAATGACATAAATAGAAATCTTTCTCCTGGTACTACTATAAGGCTTTTTGCAGATGACAGCTTAGTATATAGAACAATCAGAAGCAAGAATGATACACGTATTCTACAAGAAGATCTAAACGCTTTACAAGAATGGGAAAGAACTAGGAAAATGGAATTTCATCTCCAGAAGTGCCAAGTGTTGCGTATATGCAATAAAACGCGCACCAACTAGATCAGAATACTCTATTCACAATACTATTCTTAAAGAAACCAATGCTGCAAAATATTTAGGCGTGATTACAGATAGTCGTCTCAAACGGAAAGAACATTACAATTTAGTATATAGGAAAGCAAACAGCATCTTAGCTTTCTTATACAGGAACATCAACGACTGCCCTCAAAAGGTTGAGGACGACTGCTATAAAACACTGGTTAGACCAGTACTGGAATACGGTTGCTCAGTCTGGGATCCTTACAGTCTAAAGGACATAGCATACTTTGTTTAATTGTACAAGCTGTAATGGACAAATTCCAGACCACTGAACATAAATGTGATTAGTAACCTATTTTCATTTCTAAACATGTTGAATGCTTGGACAAGTTAATGATCTACACCTGCAAAATATCTTTTTAAAATTGCTACACGTTTTTCTTCAGTAGAGTCTAGAAAAAAAAAACTGCAGTAGGGTGTTGGTGTGTTTCATCTGCTTTCATGTCTCAAACAAATGGTATTCCATGTTTGAAAGCTCCACCCATGATGGTAATATATGTTGTAGTTCAAAGGAATAGGAAACACATCCTCTAATAATGAATTTTCTGCCTTTGCTGATAACCAGCATAAAACTACATCTTAGCTGAAATCAGAAAATTTTTTACTAGATTATTTTGGATTTCTCATCTTTGAAATGAATAACGTCCTTCATTTTGGATCAAATTGGGTCTTATGTCATCTCTTATGTATTTGGCAAAATTCCAGAATATAAGTAACGGATTGAGCTGGCATCCATTTCAATGAACTGCAAAGTTTTTTTGCCTTCTAGATAAAGAGGGTGTGTGAGAGTTAAGGTCATTCAGTTGTATCAAATGGATCACATGACTCAAGACTGACGCATGTATTACACGAATTTCTGCTTATCACTCTGTTATATTTTATTTTTCCCCCTGTGTATAAATCGCTCAAACGAGTTTCATTTGCTTCAGGAGTATCATAGATAAAACGAGGAAAATTCACAATTTAGAACCCTACTTATACGTATCAGTGTGCGACTGAGAACTAAGTATTTCTTTGATGTAGCTGAAAGTTTGCATACAATTGGGTGAAAGGTTACTTGCAATGAGAGCGAGAGAGAGAGAGAGAGAGGAGGAGGAGGAGGAGGAGGAGGAGTAGTAGTAAAATAAGCTAGCAGACTTGTCTTTTCTCTTTGTTAGTGTGCTCCTCAAAACGACGTGTGTCAGTCCGCCATCTTGATGAGCAAAATAGAAATTCATCAAAATTGTGGGAATAATCACTGAAAGCGTAATAATAGTTTATCGTTTCAATCCAAAGAAGCAGGATATAAAGCACCCGCCGTTTTGTAAAGCGCTTTGTAAAGCCGATTTGTAAAGCACCCGCCGAAGGATGACGACCTTGAATGGCCTCATTCAGAGTGCAATGGTAGCCTAGGACAAACAATAAATATATTACTGGTAAATTAAAGGATGCCATGTTTGTGACCTATTGTAAACTCTAGTCTGGGTAGTGGGCAGGTCTTTAGACCTGCATGGGTAGATAGGTGACCCCACCCTCCATGAGTCTTCCAACCATGGGTAAATGGGTCCTGCTGCCTTGCAGGCTGCCTTTGAAAAGGCAAAATTACAGGAGTAAACCCCTAACGAAAAATCCGGAATGGAGCCCCTACGACGGCTTGGTGGTGAACTCCATCATCACACTCCAGCAGCTCCTGCAGTCCATCGTGATCAAGATGTTATGCCCTGCATCCCTCTTGGCAATAGCGACTCGGACAGAGAGGGGGGTCGTCGTGCTTGGGCAATCCACGGCCTCCATATACTTCTTTGCCCAGGATCCATTGACTCCACCTCTCCTTTCTGCTTTCTCAAGTCCTGGAGCGACAGGCGAGTGGCGACGGTGGCAGGTGGGAGATGGCACTGGGAGCTGCTAGTCACGGACCTGCAACCAGGCAGTCAGGGCAGGATGGTCGTCACTCTACTCACTGGGGCAAGAGTAAGTTTCAGCAGCCATCTTGGCAATGGAGCAGCCCTATTCAGGGATAGCACTGCTCCTCCCTCATGGAGAGGGGCCTAGAAAATGTGATCTAAAGAAAGCTTTCCTCAACCCATCCTGTCAGCATACCGGACTCTAATGGACAACAGGAGGAGTGACAGACCAGAGCGTCGAACAGTACTTGTGCGCCAAGAACTAAAACGTTACAAAGTTGATATTGCGGCACTCAGCAAGCCTCTCAAGCTTGCTACGCTGTATCCCAAAGCATGACAAGCTTTTACTTCTTGGGGACTTCAACGCTCGTGTCGGCAGGGACTCCCAGTCTTCGCCGAATATCATCGGACTGCATGGAGTGGGACAGGAAAACTCAAATGGCCGGCTGCTTCATACACTCTGCGCCGAGTTTGGCTTGACCATCACAAACACACTGTTCCAGCTGCCGGACATCCACAAGACCACCTGGATGCACCCTCGCTCCAGACACTAGCACTTGATCGACTATGTGATCACTAGCAGTGTGACATCCAGGATGTCCACATCACAAGAGCAATGAGGGGAGCAGACTGCTGGACTGACCACTTGCTGCTGAGGTGCTCTTCTTCTCCATCGCTAGCACCCACAGACGCCAGAAGCTGATATCAAGAAGAAGATGGATGTCCAGAAACTGAATGACCCAATGACAAGGAAACCTTCATGACCGACATTGCAAACCAGCTCAATAGTTTACCAGATGATGCTGACTCGGAAAAGGCCTGCGTAAACTTCAGAAATGCAGTCTACGACTCTGCCAGGCTGTCTCAAGGGCACTCAAAGAGGAAACACCAGGACTGGTTCGACAGCAACAACACGGAGATCGGCAGACTGCTACAGCAGAAGCACGAAGCCCACACAACCTGGCTCAACGACAAGGGATCAACAGCCAAGCATGATCGTCTCAAGTATCTAAGAGGCAAGGTCCAGGCTGAGCTGAGACAGATGGAGGACAAATGGTGGAAAAGAAGGCTGCAAAGTTACAACAGTACGCTGATGAGCACAACTCCAAGAAGTTCTTTGCAGGCCTGAAGACTGTCTATGGTCCCTCCTCCAACGCCATGGCGCCTGTACGGACAGCTGATGGCACTCTGCTTACTGACATTGTACAGCAGTGGTGTGACCGCTTAGCCAGCTTCTAAATAGACCATCTCAGATTGATCAGCAAGCAATCCTGGACATGCCCCAGCATCCAGTTTTGACATCACTTGATGATCCACCGACTAAGGAGGAAACCCAGAAGGTGATCAAGCAGCTCCAAATCAGAAAGGCACCGGACCCTGATGGCATTCCCCTTGAGATCTTCAAGTTGGTGGAGAGGCCACAGTCGACAAGCTCACTGAGCTGATGCAGCAGTTCTGGGGGTGAGGGAGCAGTACCACAAGACTTTAAGAATGCTTACAAATTGGCGCTGCTTACAAATCAGTGGGTTACAAAAGCTTCACCAATCAGATTCACTGCGTGAACTTTGCAAAGCGAAGCGTAGCGTTCTTTTAGTAATAATAATAATAACTTCATTGTGTCCCACCCACAAGGGGAAAGTTTGGCTGCTTCCCCTGGGGGAAGCGCGTCGTCACAGTGCAGCGCCACCAAGGAAATAGGGAGTGAAGTGCCTTTCCCCAGGACACAACTCCCAGTGCACCAGCGGGAATCGAAACCCAAGACCTCTAAATTGAGAGTCCAACGCCTTACCAGTTACACCACTGCACCTCCCCTAGTTGTGGGCTTTAAACACAACATATTGAAGAAGATGCTCCTGGTGTTCATATCATCTCTGCAACAGTCGGTGTTATAGTGAACAGACTCAGCATGCAGTATAGTACTGTAGACAGACAGACAGACAGACAGACAGAGAGAAACGGACAGAGAAACAGAGTGAGAGACAGAGAGAATCGGACAGAGAAACAGAGTGAGAGAGAAAGAGAGAGTGGGGGGGGTAGTAAAATAAGTTAGCGGACTTGTCTCTTTCTCTTCGTTAGTGTGCTCCTCAAAAGGACGTGTGTCAGTCCGCCATCTTGATGAGCAAAGTAGAAAGCCATCAAAATTGCGAGAATAATCACTGAAAGCATAATAATAGTTTATCGTTTAATCCAAAGAAGCAGGATATAAAGCGCCCGTCGTTTTGTAAAGCGCTTTACAAAACGGCGGTCGCTTAACCCGCCGATTTGTAAAGCACCCGCCGATTTGTAAGCAGCGCTTACAAATCGGCGGGGGGCCCAGCCCGCCGATTTGTAAAGCACCCGCGGGTTACAGACGTCATTCTGGTTCTGATTTTTTCCTTTAGGCGTTTTCTTGCCACTGTTCTTCTGCTGGCACGGTTTGGTCGCATTCAGTCTGTGCAAAATGCTTTCCTGCACCTCTTCACACACTCCTGCTGTCGACTCCCTCACCAGCTTTTGTACAACACTGTCCAAACCAGAATCCTGCCACTGCACTGAAGAAGTAGAGGCCTCAACCGACATTCTCGCACGGTCAGTTCAAAACTAAAATAATAGAAATTAGACCACTCACTTGATCAAAAACTTTTTTAAAAAGTGGCACAAACTGAAGTCCGGAACACTTGCTACGTGATGGCTAAAGCTTCAAGTATAAAGTAAAGGAAAACCTAAAACAAAACAAAACAAGAAAAAAATACGGAGCTCAAAATTTCAGCCGACCATCAGAATGACCCGGAAGTGACACACACACAAACACACACACACACACACACATACACACACACACACACACAACACATCCGCGCGCGCGCGCGTGCGCGCACACACACGCAGACACACGCACACGCACAAAACGTGAATCAGATTTTTTAATTTGCAAAAGGTATGACAAACACAGAGAAGAAAGTATATAAACCATTTATTCTGAACTAAGAGAAAATAATTCAATGGAATCGGCTCAACAGCAAATCTTGGACTCAGAAAGCTAGATGCACATTTTATTCAACATGGTAAAAAAAAATTCAGATTTCAAGAGGAACAGAGAAACAAACAGCCCAAAATAAAGGAACAAAGAAGGAAAGAAAGCCGGAAAGAACAGGACACAGCATGAAAAAGACAAAAAAAAAAAAAAGGAAAGATGGAATGAAAAAAAAAAAAGAAAATTGGAAAGGAACAAACCAACCAACAAACAAACAACAGCCAAACAAACAATTCAAAAAAGAAAGGATTAATGAAATGATTAAGGACAGAAAGAAAGCCAGACTGACAGAAAGATATAAAAGAAGAAAAAAAAGTGGAACAGAGAGAGAAAAAAAAGAAGAAAGAAATGAAAAGAAAGAATAGAATTACAATAGGTAGGAAGAGCAAAAAGGTTAGACGACACTAGACAACGCAATTTCGTTTCCATACATCCCTTGGGCATTGACAGAAAAAAAAAGGGAAAACATGAACAAAGAAGAAAAGAGCGATAGGAA
>JADBJO010005364.1:53073-70573 GCA_016801955.1 Conus betulinus | reverse complement strand
GAGAGCTACAGTGATGCTGTCAGATGGAGGGGTGACAGACAGAAGTCTGAGCAACAGTGGGGGTCATGGTACAGTGACACCCACTATGGTGGCCGCTCATCTACTGGCTGCTACGCGCAATACGAGGGGGAAGGAGGGGGCTACGACAGGACTGGGATGCATGACTGGAACAACGTTACCCAGCCGTACCCCTTCTATGCCTCCATGCAGCAATTCCCACCACTGCCAGCACGAAACATCATCCTCACCGGTCAGTGTGACATGGTTTGACACAACTCTCTGACACTTGACAATGTTACTAATGTGAATATTTCACACAAGCAACATATGACAGAACAGGATACATGTACTGGCAAAGAGATGACAGAAAATGATAAAGAAAAAGAGCGCACAGAAAATGGTAACACAGAGACAGGGGCAGAAAATGAAAACACAACAGAAACGACAGACATTTGTGGACAAGTCAGATTCTGGATAGTGACACACACCCAGCTGAGCAGAATGTTACTGATACAGGCAGAACAGGCAGTCAGTTACAGCAGTTTAAATCAGACAGAAAATACAACACCGATTCATACAGAGACAAACGACAGACACAGCTATCAACAGTCCCATACCGACACAGACAACCCAAATCAAAGAAAAAAATGTGGTATCAGAACTGACTGATAACACCACAGAAACAACGCGTCAGGACTCAGGAGACAAAACGAACACTGAGACAGAACAACACACTCCGCAGACAGACACTGTAACTGAACCTCACACACCACAGACAGACACTGTGACAGAACAACATACACCACAGACAGACACTGTAATTGAACCTCACACACCGCAGACAGACACTGTAACTGAACCTCATACACCGCAGACGGACATTGAGACTGAACCTCATACACCGCAGGCAGACACTGAGCGGAGGAGCAGCCAGGACACGACGCACCGGTCACGCAACAAGAGAAACAAAACTGCACGTGACGGGCCTCTAGGCAGACTAAGGAGTGCTTCGTGCGCAAGCATCCCTGCCAAACGCCAGACCACGATTCACGAAACGACAAATAAGCATGGAAAACAGGATACCGCATAGGGACTCGGCCAGGCCATGTCATATCAAATGTGAAATTTATGACGTACAACATTGAAGGTCTCTCGCGTGTGTATGATAACGATCTGCGTGCTTATATTAGTGATTTTGACATTTTTCTCCTGGTGGAAACGTTCGCAACCCAATTTCCGGAACGTTTATTTCCAAATCATCACGCTTTCATTGTGCCAGGTGTTAGTCTGTCAGATGGGGTTACTGCAAGATTGTCTGGAGGTTTAGCACTTCTCGTGAAAAAAGATCTCTTAAAGTATGTTGAAAAAGTGAATGTAGAGTATGATAACATTATTGTATTGAAACTGTCTAAGGATTTGTTGGGAACAGAATCACCGGTAACTCTAGTTGGTGTGTACTTGCCTCCAAGCTCCTCCCGCATATTACCAAACTATTGATGTATCCAATGGTATTACCATTTTGGAGCAATGTATCATGGATTTAATAGAATCTCTTGGAAATTTGCCGTGTTGTTACTGGGGGATTTCAATGCTCGCACTGGGGGCAAGAATGCAAAAGAGTATGATGATGATCTGAACATGGAAATGTTTCAGGACAGAGTTTGTGAACATGAGGTATACCGTACATCAAAAGATAAGATTCAAAATGACTTCGGCACGTACCTGTTAGATCTTTGCAATTATTTTCATCTTTTCATTTTGAATGGTGCAATTTCAGAAGATTTAGATTATGGTCACTATACTTATATTCACCAACAGGCTGTAGTATTGTTGACTATGCCATAGTATCAAGATGTTTATTGAAATATTGTGTTTCTTTGAATGTTACACACCAAGAACAGAATCAAAACACATGCCTGTTGAAGTTGTGTTTGACTGTCAATTAGAAAGAGCTGATCAGCATGACATGGCTCAAAATATTTACAAAATTGACAAAATAGTTTGGGATGAAGAAAAAGTCTATGAATTTAAGGAAAATATATCAAGTGACGAGTTTCAAAGTCATATGAGGCAGGCCTCCAGTCTGGTTAATGTCGATGTAAATAAAGCCATTCAAGTGTTTAATGATGCATTGCTTACAGCTAGTTCATGCATGAGAAAAACCATTACAGTCGGAAAAGTACGGTCAGATCCATGGTTTGATCAAGAATGTAGCCAGCATAAAAAAGAGCTCAGTTACCATTTGAGGCAGTGTTATAAACATAAATAAAGAAGACAACGAAACGATTAGAAATCTGTATAATCAAAAACGCAGAGAATATAAGGAGCTCTTGAGACTGAAAAAGAAAGACCACCCGCACAAAGGTAATAAATTCTTTGAATGAAAATATCAATACCCCCCACTGGGTTTTGGAGCAAAGTAAAATCTCTTTCGTGCAATAAATTTACTGACAACAAATTACCAAAGATGAATGGTTTAAACATTTTTCCCAAGTATTTGAGTCTGGTGTGAACTGTGGCCGGTCAGAAGATATTGCTGACGAGTCAGAAGAACAGGTTGATGATGGGTCAAACCAGCATAACACAGATTCTCTTGAGTGTGACATTTCGGAAAGTGAAGTTTATGCCGCGGTTCGTTCATTAAGGAATAAAAAGGCTGCTGGTCCTGATGGAATATCGGAGAAATTTTCAAAAACTCAGTTACTGTAGTTGCTCCATTTTTAGTCATATTGTTCAATATATTGTTTTCTACTGGAACTTATCCCCTTCAGTGGTCAGAGTCAGTTATTCAACCCCTATTCAAAAAGGGCGACAGGAATTTACCTGATAATTACAGGGGAATATCTTTGTTGAATATATGCAGTAAATGTATAGCCATATTCTGAATGGACGACTGAACAAATGGATTGAAGAGAACCATGTCATTGATGACTGTCAGGCAGGTTTAGAAAAAAGTATAGTACTATTGATCATGTCTTTACATTGTTTGCCATGGTTCAGAAACAACTGTTACTTCACAAGAAACTTTATGTTGCGTTTATTGATTTCAGAAAAGCTTTCGATTCTGTCCCATCGTGCAAATTTGTGGTGCATTTTGAAAAAAAGAGGGATTCATGGGAAAATGTATCGGGCAATAACTAGCATGTATAACATTGTTAAAGCAAGAGTTAGAGCAGGAAGGGATTTAAGTGATGCATTTTTATGTCCATCAGGTTTAAAGCAAGGGGAGGTGTGTAGTCCAGTTCTTTTCTCCCTTTTTTTCATTAATGAACTGGCTGTGGATATTATTCAGAAAGGGAAACATGGCATTCAATTGTTACCTGATTTTGTGGAAATTTGATACTTATGTTTGCTGATGACATTATTTTGTTATCTGACTCAGTTGCAGGTCTTCAAAACCAGTTAAATGTTTTGTACAACACGTCCAAAAGACTCGGTCTTATAGTTAACTTGGAGAAATCAAACATAGTCATATTTAGAAATGGTGGATATATCTCTGACCAAGAAAATGGTTTTATGGGCAGGCCAAGATGACAGTTGTTAACATGTATAAGTACTTGGGAGTTATTATGTCTACCAGACTTTCCTTCACGCACAGTTTAAATGATATGGCATGCCGAGCAAAGAAAGGAGTTATTATTAGTATATTTAAAGTACTGTGGTCCTTGGGAGAAAAATCCCCTCTATATTTTTCAAACTCTTTGATGCTCAGATTCAACCAGTACTTAGTTATGGAGCAGAGGTATGGGGCATCATTGGAAATGTTGATGTGGTAGAAAAAGTGCATCTTTTCGCATTAAAAAGATTTTTAAATGTAAGCATAAGAACTCCTAATGTGATGGTGTATGGAGAGTTAGGTAGATTTCCATTGTATGTAAATCTATACTTGAAGAGCATTAAGTACTGGTTAAGGATACTGAAGATGCCGTCTCATCGTTTACCTAAGAAAGCTTACAAAATGTTGTTATTTTTTTTTCATGAGAAAAACAAAAATACTTGGGCATCTTCTGTATGCTTCTTTCTGTACCAACATGGATTTGAAGAAGTTTGGGAAAAATCAAGGAGTCGGTAACGAAGTCGCGTTTTTGAAAGCCTTAAGAAATAAACTGGTTAATGGCTACAAAGCTCACTGGCTCTCAGATATTGAGCACAATGAACGTTTTCAGTTATACAGAACATTTAAAAGTGACCTGATTTTATCCTCGTACTTACCAATGGTGAATCATATACAGGCCAGAATTAGCCTAGTCAGAATTCGATTAGGTGTGTCTCAGTTAAATGTGCACAAAATGCGCTTTAAGAGAAATGTAACTGAAAATGATTTGTTATGCCCGTTCTGTGAGTTTCAAATTGAAACAGAAAAGCACTTTTGTATTACACTGTCCAAAATACCAAGGATTAAGGGAACAATATATTCCAGCTAAGTATTACAACTGTCCATCACAGCACAAATTAACAGCATTTGTGTCTCAACTTATAAAGGAAACGCTATTAGAAATTGATTGAAGATATATAGCTGTTCACTGTCCAGACATAAAGTTTATTGATACTTGTTGTCAAATGCTCTGTGTCATGTCGCTATAATGGATGTTTTGTTTTGTAACCACCCCACCATGACATGGGCCTAAGGCCTATTCATTAAACCATTTCAGAGTTCAGAGTTCAGAGTTCTCTCTCTCTCTCTCTCTCAAGTCACATGGAAATTTAATTTAGAATTAAAAACGGATAACCTCCCTGCACTCTGCCTGTGTTAAACGTCGAGCTGGATACAGAGGAACGAGCTTGTCAATGAAGAATGAACCATCAGGGAATAGAAATCTTCCCATTGTAGCCGCCTTTTTCATTTTTTAATCAAGCATGCCCTGAGTCTTGCTTGAAAGCTGCAACATTTTCTGATCTTGGGAAAAGTCATCTCCCCTCTTCCTCTCTTAGATAACTAGGTAATTCAGAAAAAAATATTAATGTTCACACATTGAAAGTTTACACATTGTTTGATGTTTAAAATAAAAGAATGTTTGCAAAGCCAAATCGGCTTTTGAAGATCGTTTGTGCTTTTCTTTAAGTATCTTCGAACTTTGCTCTGTTAAAGTGCGTTAATGATAGGATATTGCACTTCTTTCTTTTCATATTGCCCACCATCCATACCTGTTCTCCTGTCTCTCTCTCTCTCTCTCTCTCTCTCTCTCTCTCTCTCTCTCTCTCTCTCTCTCTCTCTCTCTCTCTGATTATTGGTTCGAGTTCCTATCCATGTATCCTGATGGGGTGTTTGAAATAATAGCTTTATGTATTATGCACATGCACTATGGATATATAAGATAATATCTGTTATTGAACAGCAGTTCGCACAGTGTGACAATGTTAACTTACAATCATTGTTTTAAAGGGATAGTTTGTGGGCGTAGACAATGCTATTGTCAAGAATGACGAAATAGAATTTGAAGCGAAACATGGTGATTACGTTAAACCTTTATGGAATAACAATTATGCAGCTGAATCTTACTTTTTGTGATTAAAAAATTGTTTTGACATTGTCATTAATACTAAGAGCAAGCTTTGCAATTATTCTCGGTTTTATGCCTGTTTAGAAAAAAAATAAATCACACAGTTCAAAAGAAAACCTTGGGGTACTGTTTTGCTGGTCAAAGAATGCTTCGGAAAGTATACACGTGCAATTGAATATGCTGCTAGAGACAAATACGTCGTTACTGTAGTTCTGAGCTAGTATTGATTTGTTACTCATGATCAGAGCGGTGGTATGGTGTTTTTCAAAATCAATTCTGATCTTTGGAGAAAAGATGTGTTTTGGTTGTGTGTATTTCCCTGCTGAAAAAACTCCGTTGTTTGACTACATTGATTTCTTAGTCTAGACAGTTCTGTCTATTGTTCATTTTTAATTTGCTGTACTTCCATGGAGATACATTGTACATGTATTACATATTTAATCGGAGTTATCTTCATTCTAGTGTGTTCACTCGTTCACAGTTGCATTTCTACGTTTAAAGGCTAGGTAAAGAAATATTGCAATCTCTTTTACTACTTTTAGATCCTTTGAAGATATTAACCATGTATATCTAAACGCATTTGGCTCTCCTTAGTGTTACATTCGTATGAAATCACGTCGAAGATCACTAAGGAGCGGGCAAACGAACAAAATTAACAGAGTTCATCTTGGTTATTGTTAGACAGCGGACAGATTAATTGTACATCTCTACGGGTTTTGTATTGATATGAATGCAATATACTATTACTTACTCCAAGACTGATTTCAGCATGTGCATGCTTGAATTTCTATTTGTATCAAATGCAAAAATACAGTCCCTAGGTGTGATTCATTCTGAATTGTCTATACATTGTAAAATTTTCACTTGCACAAATGCGATTATCCCACTCATGCCAGTAACAATCTAATAGTCTTCGTCTGACACAGTTCCTGAAATAGTTCACTGATTCAACGCTTTGACTTTCCCACTCATATATCCAATCTAAATCTCAACAAAACTAACGGAATATTGTTTACTGTTCCCTGCTTCATTTGATTTCCAATTTCGTTTCGATTAAATCGAGGTTATTTCAGACATTTTGTTAATGCTGATCGATGAGAATGAGGATGATGAAGATGATGCTACGGATTTCCATTTCGGTCTGAGACTACATGAGAGGACTGTACTCTATACTTCCTTTCATAATATATCCCAACGTCAACCAGACCCGGGAGATACAGGCACCTGCAGTGTTGGTCAGGAAATTTGAGCAACACTCTCAGAAATGTATCCATTAAGTGGATGAAACTCGACTGTGTGGTCCCACTCTTCACAGCTGAATCCGCAGCAAACTCAACTCTGGGTAGGAGCCGGTCGGGGCAGAAAAACCCACATGACTCTGATGGGATTCGAACCCACGACCTCCTGACCGGGAGTCCGCGTCGCTAACCACACTTCGCCACGGCTAACCAACCGGTTTTTCAGTAAACTTGCTCCGGTAAGCGGAATTGTTGCAAAAACTGTGACCGGACAAAAAACGGTCCGTCATGCATATAATATTTCCTTGATGTAGAATCCAATGCTCTTTCAAAATCAATCAATGTGACATACAGTTTACAATTTTGAGACAGTTGCTTCTGAACAACGGCAAAAGGTATGAAAATATTATCTATTGTTCAATAGCCTTTTCCAAAACCATCTTGATGTTCGCCCATGATTTAATGTTTATCAACTCAAACTTGTAATCTGTGATTTATTATATGGTCCGCTGATATATGTGAGCGAACTACCTCTTTAATTGTTGGGGTTGTCTAACCGCCCTTCTTATGTAATGGCTGTATTAAGGATACTGAAAGGTTTTCAGGATAAACACCTTCATCAGATTGTTCCTTAAACGATTTTTTTCAGTGAAGGTAATGGCTACATCTAAGATACTGTTCAAATATTCTTCAAATATGCCGTCAGGCCCTGAAGATTTTCCAGTTTTAAGATTTTTAATGGCACTGGATATTTCGCGCTTGGATTTTGGTGCATTTAGTACGTACAAATCGTCTTCTGTGCATTCCAGAGTCATTTGAAAGTTTCACCAATATCTTCAGTACAATCCTCAGTCTCCAAAAGATCACAAAAATGACTGCGTACGCTTCTGTGCAAGTTATTTTACCCTCTTCCAGGATTCTTCTATCGCTACTTGATGGGAAACTTGTACAAAGATGACAAAAAATCCTGCTAATCAACCCCACCCATGTAGCTGTTGTATTCCCTGACAATCCCTGGTCTTCACACTGCAACCTTCTTCTTGTCTTTTTTGCAATATCTCTCCACTTCATCCACGGTTCTAGGTCTACGTAGCTTGTTGTCAAACCAGTGGACAGCAATGGGATATGAGTTCAACTTTGGAGTCACATGAACCCATGACTTGTGAGTTATTTTCAACGTGGTGACAGCCCTGATATGATCCTTTGCGGTCGGCTGGGAGGTAAGCAACATTACAATAACCATCTTCTACTTTTTACGTCTTTTTCTTCTTTTTCTTTTTACTTCTTTCCTTCTTTTTTTTTTTTTTACTTCTTTCCTTCTTTCTGTTTTGTTGAACAACTTAGTAGCTGTATAAAATAAGTGCAGGCTAATAATCATTATATTAAGTACCTTGCAAAAGGTTCGTAGGGGGAGTAAAAGGAATGAGAGTGAAAAGTCAGGAGAATATGTTCTAAATGTAAAATCCTTCTCTCTCTCTCCCTCTCTCTCTTCTTCTCTTCTTCTTCTTCTTCTTCTTCTTCTTCTTCTCTCTCTTTACTTCTTTTCTTTGTATCCTTTCTTTTTCCTTTTTCTTTCTTTTTTTTTTACACATCCTTTTATCGCTGTTCATTCACTTTGTGACAGAGATTAAGGGCATCACACTCTGTTGCCGTATTTCTGGCCTTAACCACATGACATAATGATGGCGACATTGCTGTCGTTAAAAGTGATCTGCAACGCGACTGCAGAAGTTGGTTGACGTCGCCATATTCTTTTCGCTGTCACTCAGCAACGTGTTCTGAGCCAACGGAAAGCACTCGAACACATTACTTCCAGCAGCATGTTTTTACGGTACAAATATCAGATGAATAGGATGTTAGGATGTATTATTAGGTTTGTTAGGTTCCGGTAAAGATACACACATACACGCGCGCGCGCGCGCACAACGCACACACACACACACACACACACACACACACACACACACACACACACACACACACACACACGCATGCACGTACACACACACACACACACATGCACGTACACACACACACACACACACACACACACACACACACACACACACACACACACATATATATATATATATATATATATATATATATATATATATATATATATATAGAGAGAGAGAGAGACAGACAGACAGACAGACAGACAGACAGAGACACAAATACACCGACGTACAGACAGATATAGAAAGACAGACAGACAGTAAGTCAGACAGTCAGACGGAAAGATAGTTACTCACAAAGAGACTGTGACAGACAAACAGACAGATAGACAGACTCACGCACATTTTAAGGGATTACACCCCCCCCCCCCCTCCCTTCCATCCCCTACGCCCTCCATCCCTATCCCCAACCCCTCCTCCTCCCTCCTCAACCAGCAGCCACGTATTGCTCTTGGCTTGCTTTTCAACATAAGAATTAAACTTAAGAAAGGTACAAATAAAAACAAATAAGAAAATGCAAATCATGCCATGTCTGCATCACACCATCTGCTTCAATGTCAATCCAGGTTAGCCTTAATCCTTTCCCCCTCCCCTCCCCATTGTCCACGTTGCTTTATATGAGAGAGAGAGAGATAGAGAGAGAGAAAGAGAGAGAGAGAGAAGAGAGAGAGAGAGAGAAGGGCTAACTTGTGTCCCAGTTTACAGATGTGAGCTTGAATCTCCTTCGCCCTTCTCCACATTTCACCCCCCCACCCCCCAGCCCCCCCCCCCCCCCCTTCCCCAACCCACGTCTCTGTTTCTACCCAAACATTCACTCAATAGATAACAAATCGCTCCATGTGTCCTATAAACAGCCAATATATTGCACTCAGAATAAACAAAACAGCAAACTATCTGACCAAAACCCCAAGAACCGAGTCTTGCTGAAAGTGCTGCAAAGTTTTCTGATCATGGGAAAAGTTATTTGCCTTTCTCAAATAAGTAGATAACGCAGAAAAGTTTAATTTTCATACATGGAAAGCTCACACATTGTTCGATATAAAAAGTAGTAGAATATTTGCAGAGCTAAATTGGTGTTTGGAAATAATTTGTGTTTTTCTTTAAATTTGTTTGAATTTTCCTCGGTTAAAGCGCGTTAATGACATGGTTAGATATTACTCTCCCATCGTTTCATATTGCCTGCCATCTGTAGCTGTTTGAGCTCTCTCTCTCTCTCTCTCTCTCTCTCTCTCTCTCTCTCTCTCTCTCTCAGAGTTACTAGTTTGAGTTTCTATCCTTATATCCTGATGGGGTGTTTGAAATGATAGCTTTATATATTATGCACATGCACAATGGATATATAAGATCATGTCTGTTATTGAACAGCAGTTCGCACAGTGTGTGATAGTGCTAATTTACAATCATTGCTTTAAAGGGACAATTTGTGCGAGTAGACGATGCTGTTGTCAGGAATGAATAGAATGTGAAGCGAAACATGGTGATTACGTGATTTTTATGGAATTAAAATAAAGCAGTTGAATCTTGATTTTTTTTTACTAAAAAGATTTTTATGACATTGTTTTTAATACTGAAAGCAACCTTTGTGATTATTCTCGGTTTTATGCCTGTTTAGAAGAATTGATCACAGTTTAAAAAAAAAACATTGGGGTATCCTTTTGCTGGTCAAAGAATGCTTTGGGAAGAATGGTGGTGGTGGAGGGGTTGAGACTAGCAAACTCAAATTGTTGCTGGACTAAACTGATTCCATTGTTCATTGTTTAGTTGATTTATTTCCATGGAGATTCATTGTACACTAAGCCATGACCAATTTTGAGAATTCCTGTTCCTGTTTTGCCTCTTTAGCAAAAACTGGTCTGACTTTACATGAGAGAAGGACAATATTTACTGGTGTGGATATACTTAAATTGACAAAATTGATAGTATTCTGTTTCGTCTATAATTGTCATTTAATAAAGAAGGCAATTTTGTTGATGTGCTTAACACAATAACATCCACTCACTGAACAATATGCTCGACAATGGTGCTAGAATAATTTCCCAAAAGATTTGCACATATGCTGTCAGCTGCAAGGAGCGTTGGCATACAAAACCAGTACACTCACACAAACAAACGCACTGTTAATCAAGCAACCGAAGTGAGGAGGTCTTGATGGACATTGTGTCCAGAAAAGAAAAGTTTTCTTAAAACCTATGAGAGATACAGGCTGTCACCGTCTAAATTAAGAGTTCATCTGCGAAAGTCACTCACAAAATTTTTAATCAAATCGGCTTGAAAAATAGAAAAAGAAAACAAAAGAAGGAAGGGGGAGGGGAGACTTGAAAAAGCTTGTCATAAGAGCCCTTGTGGGGGAGTCTGTAGGACCTGTGAAGATCTTGCCGTAAGCACTGATCTTACTGACACAACTGAAAATGCTGATGAGTATAATTGTTATGCTGAGGATATTATTCAAACAGTTCTTTTCAGAAGATAAAACGAAGAGCACCATACTGAGTTTAAAACAACAACAACAGCAGCAGCAACACTAAAACAACAAGGCATGTGATATAGATCAAAATTTTGAGAGTTCTTGAAATCAGCATCATCAAAAAATGCAAAGAATATTCACATCTTTTAAATCTTATTACTCGCAAGTGGAAAGGTGCCCGATGAGTGGACCACAGAAGGCAGTAGCAAAGACCCTTGTATTTATCGAGGAATTATCTTCCTAAATTGTTCTGGGAAATCATAGACATACTCATCAAATGTTCACTCATAAAATGTGTTTCGAAATAAAACGAAATACATGATAGTGAATAGGGTAGATTCCGTAGTGCTTTTTTCAGATCTCTATTTTTACGCCACACGCATTCATCGATTACTTCTTTTTCAAAATGATCGATCGTTCCCTGTCTCAATAGATCATAAAAACGCATTCGTTCATGTACAGGGGAATCCAATATTGCAGAAAGTCCTAGAATGTCTATTATTGGTTGATTATCGAATGTTGTCCACGACCTGTATGCTAAGGCTGAGTCTTGTGTTCCAACTATTGTTCAATATGTTTCCCGACATATATCAGATGTTGTGCAAGGAGAAACCTTTTGTTTGTTTGTTTGTTTTAATCTTTATAAATGATATGAAACAATTCGTTGGTAACAGAAGAGTTTCTTTAGCTAGAATTTAGATTGACGGTGAACAGGTGCGTGCAGAGGATTTTGAAGTAGGGCACATTTTACATCTTGTTGTTATATACTGATGTTACCTGTCTTCTTAGCTTAACCCAGCCCTGATATGGCCCTTTGTGGTCAGTTGGGCTACAAGCAACATTACCTTTGCCTCTTAGCTTAACCAATAAAATATCTTGAGAATACAATAAGAAAGCGCGTACTTACGTACTTAAAACTTGAAACTTGGTGTCTTAAAAGCCAAGAGGAGGGGTAAGAATTCTGGAATAATCTCTCTCTCTCTCTCTCTCTCTCTCTCTCTCTCTCCTCTCTCTCTCTCTCTCTCTCCTCCTCTCCTCTCTCTCTCTCTCTCTCTCTCTCTCTCCTCTCCATTTTGGTATATTGAAATCTCTCTCCTCTCTCTCCTCTCTCTCCTCTCCTCTCTCTCTCTCTCCTCCTCTCTCTCTCTTCTCTCTCTCTCTCTCCTCTCTCCTCTCTCCGTCTCTCGTCTCTCTCTCTCTCTCTCTCTCTCTCTCTCTCTCTCTCTCTCTCTCCTCTCTCCCCTCTCCCTCCCTCTCTCTCTCTCTCAAAAATACCTTCCTATAATCTTGCAAAAATTATGTGTTGAATATCAATTCCTTAACAGTGTTTCTAAAAAACCGTTTTAATGCCCATGTTCAATGTGGAGGTTCATATGAAGGTATCAAAGAAATGTGTTTATGGGGAAACAAGCCATTATCCTATTTACATCAATTCATCTGTGCAGTTTATCAGTGTACTAACTTTTTTTTTTTTTTTTTTAATGAATGATGAAAGATTGTCACGTAAAGCACATAGTATACTGTTAAGATTAGATTAACGTGTTAAAAAATGACGGGTTTCTGGTAT
Organism: Conus betulinus; assembly: GCA_016801955.1. Lineage (NCBI taxonomy): Eukaryota > Metazoa > Mollusca > Gastropoda > Neogastropoda > Conidae > Conus > Conus betulinus. The sequence goes on along the minus strand of JADBJO010005364.1, from coordinate 57,845 downwards.
TTGGGATTTTTTGTGTTGTAATAGATTTGGATTCATATGGATAAATTAGAGCGTTGAAAATTTAAACGCTTTTCTGAAGCAGTTACGTCAAAAGCTGATAAATAATCAATAGCAAACTAGCTCGAAAACATTCAGAGCAGTGAGCGATATGTCTTTTACACAGCTTTAAAAAATCTATTAGTTCTGAGAAATATCTCTACATGATAATTGATAGGCATATTAAAAAGCTATCTGACAAGATTGAGATTCGGAATTACGGACATCACTGTGCATCAGCAGCGACACGCAAAGTGTAAAATCATCGATATGCCGTGTACTGTATGTAAAGAGGCAAATGAAGATGAATGAATTTTTCACTTTGTGTTCAGCACTTGTGGATGTACGGTGTGAAGACATTCCTCGGAAAGTTTGTGAAGGCCCTTGTTCTTTCGAGCTGCTTTGCAAAAATCAAAATGAAAATGTTCTAAAGAATATACACATATATTTCTTTACCTTTAAGGGGGCGCACAACTCAGTCTCTCACGTCAAGCTCTGTACATGTTTCATACGTTTATCTGTCATTTGCTTATTGGCAAACGACATTATATTGACTTGTATCAAAGGTTACTCCTAGACTGTACCTCCATCCCATGGGACTATGGCCTACATTTATTTTATATTATGTTATCATTTTTATTCATTTTTTTTTTCGTCGTTTCGTTCGTTCTCTCTCTCTCTCTCTCTCTCTCTCTCTCTCTCTCTCTCTCTCTCTCTCTGTGTGTGTGTGTGTGTGTGTGTGTGTGTGTGTGTGTGTGTGTGTGTGTGTGTGTGTGTGTGTGTTTATTGTCGGAGTGAAAAAAAGATAAGCATGGTGATGGTGATGGTGATGGTGGAATGGTAGTTATGGGGAGCAGAGTAATAGAATGTCTCATGTGCAGTCTGGTTGGGACATATGGCGCTATTTGACCCCATTTCAAAACAAAGGAGACGTAGGGGAGAACGGGGTGGTGTGTGGGGGTTAAAGGCGTAGGAGGGGGATTGCAGATATATAAGAAGCAGTAGAAGTCAGCCAACTCATTTCGGCGAATACACCTGGCAGGTACTCAACGAACTTGAGGACACATTCTTTTCACCTGGTAAGAACTCGTCTTCCTCGTTTGTAGTGTTAGGCGTGGTCTGCCTGCTTTCTGTACTTCTCTTCGCCTTCTGTGGTCCGATGTGGCCCGTCTCTCTCTCTCAAGCTCCCTCGGTGTCTCTCAGTCTGTCTCTCTCCTCACATTCGCTTTCTCTCTCTCTCTCTCTCTTCTCTCTCTCTCACACTCTCACACACACACACACACACACACACACACACACACACACACACACACACACACACACACACACACACAGTATGCTTGCGCTAAGGAAAAAAATCCATTAAAATAAGATACTTGTTTAAGTTTTTTTTTTTTTCGAGGGTATGAAGGATATCGGACCGTTTGTTGGATTTTGAACTGAGTGAACTTCAGCGTCTGATAGGCTTTCCCCTGTTGAAGGATGCCCGATGCCATTCCCGCCCGTGCCCTCGTCCTCTGTCTCCCTCTCCTCCACCCGGAGTTTACCTTCTCTGTAGTTTCCTCACCTTTCACTGGCCCTCCCCTTCACACACTTTGGCTGGAGAGAGATGTTTCGCTCAGTGAAATGCAACAGCCAATAAATCAAGATGTTTCGCTCAGTGAAATGCAACAGCCAATAAATCAAGATGTTTCGCTCAGTGAAATGCAACGACCAATAAATCAAGATGTTTCGCTCAGTGAAATGCAACAACCAATAAATCAAGATGTTTCGCTCAGTGAAATGCAACAACCAATAAATCAAGATGTTTTCGCTCAGTGAAATGCAACAACCAATAAATCAAGATGTTTCGCTCAGTGAAATGCAACAACCAATAAATCAAGATGTTTCGCTCAGTGAAATGCAACAACCAATAAAATCAAGATGTTTCGCTCAGTGAAATGCAACAACCAATAAATCAAGATGTTTTGCTTAGTGATGTTTCGCTCAAAATGCAACAACCAATAAATCAAGATGTTTCGCTCAGTGAAATGCAACAAGCAATAAATCAAGATGTTTTTCGCTCAGTGAATGCAACAAGCAATAAATCAAGATGTTTCGCTCAGTGAAAACAGCAACAAATCAATAAATCAAGATGTTTCGCTCAGTGAAATGCAACAACCAATAAATCAAGATGTTTCGCTCAGTGAAATGCACAACCAATAAATCAAGATGTTTCGCTTAGTGAAATGCAACAGCCGGAACAATTATGGGAGATATGATATCACGCGTATGATATGAGATGTATACTAATACAGGATTTTTGTTTGGTACCCTGGGACTCCTATCATTGATTGAATTATTGTTGTGTCCAATGCACTTTGTGTGGTAATAGCTTCGCATGTTTGATCCGCCGATGCATTTTATAAATGTGTTTGATATGATTTTTGTCTCTCAATGTGATTTTTATCACCGTATTGTTTGAAACTTGCATTTCGCAAGTTTCTGTTTAATTGTCGTCTTTTGAGATGTATTTAACTGTGTTTCTAATTGATACCCTGGGCGCTTCGATTATTGATTCTGTTACTGATGCCATCAACGTGCTTTTATAATAAGATGCTTCAGCAATCAATGCGTTAAATGAACATATTTGAAAGTGTTTTTTTTTCGGTCACAACTAGTGATGTTTATACTGTTATTATTTTCATGCAGATGCTTGGCAATATCTTTTTTATGCGTGTCACCTCGTGCAGACCTAGCCGAAACGCATTGTATGTCACTTGGGTTGCATTTGATATGAGATGAATCTGACATTGATCTTTCAACGCATGCAGCAAGTAGTAATTTAATTCTCTGTCACCCTTTGCAAGTCTCAGCCATTAACGTGTGTTTTGGTTTCATGGTCTTCCACGTGCTTGAAGTATGCAGTGTATATTTTTTGTGTATCAACGTTTGTTTCATTTATTGATTGGCCACCTGCTGGTGTCTTTTTGGTGTACTTCAGTCCCTAGCACATGCACAGTTTATTTTTGTGTGTAAGAAACGGTGTCTCTGCTTTGTTCATGCGTTGATACCCATTTAATACGTTCTCAAGATTGTTTGTAGAAGTGTGGAAGGAGGGGGTGGGTGGTGCAGAGGAGGGGGGTAATGGTACATTGGCCCACCTGCATTTCAGTCTTTAGTGTCTCTCTCTCTCACTCTCTCTCTCTCTCTCTCTCTCTCTCTCTCTCTCTCTCTCTCTCTCTCTCTTTTTCAATTACACGCGCACACATACTTGCGCACACGCACATGCGCACATATGCGCAAGCATACATCAACGCACATACGCAAGCATGCATATACACACAAGCACTTGCGCGCGCGCGCATGCGCACGCACACACACACACACACACACACACACACACACACACACACACACACACACACACACACACACACACACACACACACACAACACACACACACACACACACACCCTGTACACATTGCATACTCGCTGTATATATAAGAACGGGGGGTATACTAATCCTTCTCAGAATTTCAAGACAACCGAAAACTTCTTGCTTTGTTACTTACGTATGTAAATGTTTTTTTGACGCTGTGACGCATTTGGTTCACCAGATGTGGTCTTCGATCGCTTTTTTCATCTTCGTACAGATTTTTCCCTCTCCCATGATCCCTTTTGTCGTTTCCGTCCGGCGGCCATTTTGCTTGGGTGCCGAAAATTATGGGAAGATACGTAACTTTACGTTCTTCGTTCGTACTGTCCTAAATGTTATTTCATTTGTCCTAAATGTTATTTTATTTATGTTATTTGCCTGAAGAAGACCCAAGAGGTCGAAATGCATTGTGTCTTGTCCTGTGCTTTGTTTGTCTATGTCTTTGCTGGTAACTAGCCCCCTCTCTAAATTTATTGAAAAAAAAAACATAAGATATTTTGTGATTGTGAACGGGAAGGTCTCTCAGGGGTTTTAAATACAAAGGATGTGCCGTCAAGGCAATCCCATTTCACCATATCTATTTGTTTTGTGTGCAGGAATTTTGTGGCATGTAAAATCAGGGAAGATGAGAGAATAAAGGGCACTACAATACTCGATACGGTTTTCAAATTAGCCACTTTATAGATGATACAGTATTTATATTAGAAGGAGATAGAATGTCATATAAAAAGTTGTCTAAGACTCTTACAGAGTTTGGAACTTTTTCCGGTGACTTAAATGGAATTATGAAAAAAAAACTGTAAATGTATGGTTAGGAAGACTGAAGAATTAAAATGTCAGTATCTGCTGGAGAGGTAAATGAAATGGAACCCACCCAAATATAAAATATTAGGGATTTGGTTCTCATACAATATATATCACAAATGACACAAATCAACACAGCAGACACATTCAATGAAGTCAAACAGTTGTTTCAGAATTTGGTCAAAGCGTATATGTACACCCCTAGGCAGGGATTGCAATACTGTAGGCCATGAAACATTCGAAAGTCATATACCTGTGGATTCTGTTACCAAATCCTACTGAAAACGAAACAAACCAGCTTCAGAAACTATGTTTTGAATTTATATGGAATTTTTAAAAAAAAACGGACAAGATCAAAAGGAAATACGTGGTACATATTGTCGAAAGTGGAGGTGAAAAGTATTACAATAAGGAAAATGTAAGCAAAGGAAATTCCATACCTTTCTTTACCTTTTATGGCGTTCGTTTCTGCTGCAGTCCCAGATTATACCATCTGCTAAAGCTGATTGTT
>JADBJO010005364.1:38073-48073 GCA_016801955.1 Conus betulinus | reverse complement strand
TAAAGGTATTAAAATAATTTGATTTTCATAGAGACGTTAGTAGATGAATAAGTGGATTTTATGAATCTAGTGGTAATGTAAATGGTCAGGTTCCACAATGGTTTGAAATTAAGAGATATTAGCCATAGTGGTGAGAACATATCCAAGTATTCAAGGCATAGCAATGAATGATATGGAATACCAACTTTCAAACTACGAGGATTATAATGATTATTATAAGGATTATTTCGAACACAAAACTTTTAGAACACACAGATCAAACGTCGTTTTTACTGGCTGGTAATAGAAAGTTTCCTTTTTTTAACTGGTTTATGTCCTCTGTTTATCATCGGCATATTTCAGGTCTTCATGTAATTTTTTTTTTTGAACACGTGGAATCTGGTTAGGCAGTAAGAAGAATTTCGATGTATCATACATGAACTATTTAGAATGCATTGAAACCCAATTTTTTTGTTGTTAAAAGTATGGTTTTCACCAGCCGCCGTGGCGAAGTGGTTAGCGTCGCAGACTACCGGCTGGGAGGTCGTAGATTTCGAATCCCATCAGAGTCATGTGGGTTTTTTCTGCTGCCCCGACCGGCTCCTACCCAGAGTTGAGTTTTGCTGCGGACTCACTTGGGAAGACTGGGACCACACAGTCGAGTTTCATCCACTTAATGGATGCATTTCTGAGAGTGTTGCTCAAATTTCCTGACCAACACTGCAGGTGTCTGTATCTCTCGGCCTGGTTGACGCTGGATATATATATGAAGGAAGCGTAGAGTACAGCTCTGTCATGTAGTCTCAGACCGAAATGGAAATCCGTAGCATCATCTCTTAATCATCATCATCCTCATTCTCATCGATCAGCATAAAAAAGTCTCAAGTTCTGTGGCCCTTCATGCCCTGCTCTCATGGTGACCTCAGTTTCGATGTCCTCTCCACGTCTGTGGCCTTGGTCTGGTTCCGTCGGTGTCACCGGTATCGGCGAGTCCATGGGGGCTGTCGTTGGACCGACGTGGTGGCGCCCTCCAGGGGAGAGCTCACTCACGCCGGCTCTGCGACTAAGCAATTATTGTCGTCAGTAGGGGGCTTAGTAGGTGGTGTCCTGCTTTTGTTAGATCAGAACAGGCGCCACTGAACACCACCGAAGTGACTCGGCAGCAGTGCAGTGTCTCGTCCGGTGGGTTGCCTCTTGACGACTTGACAGTGGCTGCTCCCTGTGGATTGTCGGTGCCGAGGCGGCGGCGGGGCCAATCGGGCTGTGGCTGTGGACGGGTGTCGGAATGAGCGGAATGGGTGCACTGCCTCTGAGGTGGTGCAGAGATTGGGACAGCAAAAGAAAAAAAGTATGGTTTTCCAGCTATTGAAAAAACTGTGTCAGCATAAACCATGTTGTTATATTGGCACATAAAAAAAACATTATTGAAAGTTTAGTAAAATGTCAGCTGACACAGCCTGTTAGAATAGTTATTTCAAAACCTGTTAAACGGTCAAAATGGATTCATCCTGGCTACATCTACCAACCCACTTGCGCCCAGTTGGATAAAGAGAAGTGATTGCTCGGTCATTTTCGTTGTCCTCAGTGTTGTGTATCTTGCGTGAAGAAGACCTTAGAGGTCGAAACGCGTCATGCTTTGTCTTGTGATTCGTTTGTCAACGTTTTTTTGGGGCCGAGCTTTATCAATAATTTTTCAGTTTTGTTAAATTCCCGCCTGAGGTCACCTCATTCCGCAACTAAAATCAGAAAATAAAACAGCATGTAGGAGTGTAAAACAGGGAGGTTTCAGTCTCCCTGATGTTCTCTGAAATAGTCCTGAACTGATAAAAAAAAGGGGGGGGGGGGGGGAAGCCAACACACACACACACACACACACACACACACAGACACACACAGAAGCACAGTCCCACAAAACGTAACTGTTTCTGGTCAGATGTCATTGAAGGTTATAATGTTTTTCATATACATGCATACCAGGAAGCTCTGCAATGATACTATTGGAACGAATGGACTATGATCAATGAATCTAGAAAATGTGATACCAAGAATGTACACTGTATTGCACAATTTTTAAATGAAAGACACTTTCCAACAAAAATATATACTGTATTGATTTTGTCACCAGCGCTGTATATCATTGTACAGTAGTCGATGATATCGAGAAAAAAATCATCCATCATTGTTCATTTGCCCGCTGAGGCGATGAGGACCACGTCAGTCATCCTGGGGGTTGAGGGGGTGAGATGATCTGTGGATATGCAGTGGCTGATCAAGCTGATGTATGCATGGAGTGTGTGGTGAAAGTTTGGACAAGGAATTAAGGAGAACTCTTGATTGCTTGCGTGGAATTTCCTTGCCTGCCTCTTGTGTTGCACTGCCGCTGTCCTTTCTTCACACACATTGACACCTTTCTGAACACAGGTGTATCATCTAGCTTGATCCAAAGCAGTTTGTTCCCATGTGTCAGGGCTGATGTTGAACGCTTCCATGAATGTTTTGAAAGTGTCTTTGAAGCGTTTCTTCTGATTTCTATGGGAACGTGTTCCTTGTTGCAGCTCACCATAGAAGTGTCTCTTAGGTAGCCAGTGGTCTGATATGTCAGCACATGACCTGACCATCAAAGGTGAGACAGCACCAGGCTGGTCTGGATGGTAGGCTGGCCTGTGTGGTCAAGCATCTCTGTGTCTGGGATTTCATCCTATCATTTTATGTTAAAAAAAACATCTGAGGCAGGTTGTCTGGAAGTGATTCAGCTTGTTGACAGGAGGTTGGTACACTGTCCACGTGGAACTGCCTAGGGTGAACATGCGTGCTGCTAGGGAGAACAACTGCACTCACCTTCAGCTTGGTCTCTAGACTGATTTCTCTTCCATTCCTAATATAGGTGTGTAGTCTGCAAAAGGTTCCACTTGCTTTCGCAATTCTGTTGTTCACGCCATCATCGATGGTGATGTTCTGGGACAATGTACTGCCAAGGTAGGGTAAATTTATTCATCGCAGTCAGTCTTACACCATTGACTGTGATGTTAAGCTCAGTGTATGGTCTGCCTGGCGTGTGTTGATGCAAAACTTCTTAGTATTATTGGTGAGATCGAAGTTGGGAGGCTACAGAAAACTTTTCAATGCTGAATTGCATGTCATATTCTGAGCCAGCACTCAGGTCGTAGTCATCAGCAAACAGAAAGGTCCTGTTGATGTCTGTCATAACCTTAGTTTTTGCCTGGAGTCTCTTGAGGTTAAACAACTTTCCATCTGTACAGCATCTGATGACGATGCCTATGTCTCCTCTGAAGGTGTCAGTCAGCATTGCAGAGAACATGATGTTTGAACATAGTGGGTGTTTAAAACACAGTCTTGCTTTACGTTATCTGTAATAGGGAATGGGTTAGATGTGTCTCTGTTGTCCTGGATTCGGGCCTGCATTCCATCATGAGCTTGCCGCGCCATCTCTATGATGCAGCAATTCAATGATGAAATACAAGCCCAAATCCAAGAATCATTATTGTAAAGAACAATAAATGTATACATTCGACTTGCTGTTATGGAAACGCGTCTCTTCGATTTGCAGAGGTTCAGAGTTCTCTTTTACAATATCATCACCATCAACCCATGGGTGTCAGAGACATCCTGTTAGGGACACTTGGTGGATGCCCTCATAGCTGGGAAGTGCCATCGCTCTCTGTCCTCAAACATGTGTAGTGGGTTGGCAGTGCTGTGTCCAGTCCAGTCCCTGATGTTGTACGGTCAGGATTTCCCCAGTCTGTGACGTTTGCCTTTTACAGTGCCCCGGAGGAGGATTGGAGTTAGGAAAGGTTGGAGACAGGGCTGTACCAAACAGAGATTCTGGCATTTAAACCATTGCAAGGAGGAAGTTCTTGCATGCCCGCATATGATGTAACTTTCAGCTTGCCGCAGCTGTTCGTCTTGTGTTCTGTGTATGGGATTTGCAGACATGTCTTACAGAAACTGTGCTCAAATGCCTTCATTCCTTTTGTCCATGTTAGCTGCAAGCGTCCAGCTCTCACATCGGCGGTGGAGAATGGAGACAGCCAAGGACCTTTAGGGCATCAGCTTAAGCTGGAAATCTGATCTTTTATTCTTTCTGATCAAGCTGAGTCTTGCATGGCTGATGCAGGCAACCCAAGTCTTGTTTAGACTTCCTTCACTAAGCTGCCGTCTTCAGTAAGAGTGGATCTTAGATATTTCACATTGTCCACTTCTTTACTCTCTGGTCACTCTGGATCATGCAAGTTGCTGATTGTTTAGTACATCTGCTCAATACGATCTTTTTTCATCCCAGTTAACTTCCATTCCCTATCATGCGCCAGCTGCTTTTTCCAATCTGGTAGTGACATCCTGATGTTCTGTTCCGTTGCCTCCCGTGAGGCCGATGTCATCTGCGAATTGCAGATTCCAGAGCAGCCATCCTCCAAATGAAATGGATATCTGGAACTTTTTGAAGCGTCTCTAGTATTATGTTTTCTGGACCGATGTTAAAACGAACTAGGGATAGAAGGCATCACTGTCCAAATCTGGTCTTGACCAAGGTCTCTGTTCCTGTTATTCAGGAGAACCATATCAGATAACTCTGCATACAGTGCCCTGATGATGTTAACTATTTTGGTATCAAAGATGAAGTTCTCCAGCACTTGTCACGAACCCTCATGACAGACATGGTCTAAAACATTGTTTAAGTTCAAGACAATTATGGAGCAGACCTCCCTGGTGCCATAGGTGCTTCTCTATAAGGCGTCTGATGTTGACAATCAGTTATATCACATTGTGTTTGGTCACAATCCTGCTTGTTATTCAGCTAGGGTATGTTCTGCCTTCTCTTGAATCTTGTTCAAAAGAAAAACCACTGTATTAATTTACTTAGACGATTAATTAGGCTGATAGTGCTCTACTTCAGGCACTATTTAAGAAATCGTTGTTTTGGGAGTGGTATTATTAGGGATTTGATCCTTTATTTTTGTCACTCTCTCTTACCACCCAGACCTTCTAACAGACGTTTAGTGAGAACTGTTTCCATTATTTTGGCTAGATTTTTTTTTCCCACGTAGATTTTCTGACCGATTGTTATCAATATACGCATGATTGGGTCCAGCGTGTTTCAGGAGCTCTGCTGGAATTGTTGTCCAGCATTAGTGATTTGCCTCCCTTCACTGATCCCAAATCCACAAAATGAAACTGAGGCCAAAGGGAGCAAACACGTGTTGTCTACCCTTTCGCCTGGGGTTTCCATTCTGGTTTTGATTGTTCATTCATGACCATTTTTTTTCGCCCACTTCGAAGGAAAATGACTGTTTGTTGTTCATTGCCTTGAATGTTATTTGTTTTACCTGAAAATACCAGATAGGTCGGAATGCGTTATTGTGTTTTGTAATGTGTTTGGTCTTTGGTTTGGTGACACCGCAATTCCGTCTTTGTTCTTATGAGACAGTTGTCTGGAACTTCTTGTTGCATGACTGTGAGGCCTGGGCATTGTGTGGCAGACAGCTGCAATCGCTTGAACCGTTTTATCTGTATGTCTCCATCAGTTCGTGGGTGTCTCAAATTTCCAAACACTTCGGCGCTCTGAGTCCCCTGGCTTTCAAGCTTTCCCGACAGCTGCAACGAGTTGAACATGGGGCCAGGAAAGAAGTCAATTCATGCCAGAGACAGTCTTTTTGTCTGAGCTGGCATCAGAGAGAAGAGAACCTGGCAACCCTCTAAGGTCTTTCAAGTACAGTCTGAAGGCAGTCAACATTGCTGGCTGGGAACGCCAGGCGCCATTCACAGCGTCTGGCACTGATTAGTCAACAAGGATGTGCAGGGTGTGGAGGGACTGCAGCTGACAGGTTTGGACGTGAAGCACCGTGTCTGCTAGGAGATAGGACTGGGTTCTGTGTCTGAAAATTGCCTCCCATTGTGCTGCCATGGTTGAGCATTTTATTTGGGGCCACAGTTACATCTTTGGTGCCACCTGTAATTAGGAACAGACCATACAGTTTCATTATAATCATTATACATGCATATATATATATATATATATATATATATATATATATATATATATATATATCCAAAAGAAAAAAAGACACAAGGACAACAAGCTGTCGTGGTTGTAAATGAATTTTGTCAGCTTTATTTGTCTTCGTCAGCACATGACATCCTCCCTGAGTGCCAGCAGGTAAGGTATACATATACACTTTCGTGGTTTTTTTTTCTTTTGAATTCTTTTCTCTTTTTCTACTTTCCCATTAAAAAGGGGAAACAAAAATTTACAAATAAAATGAAACATTGATGTCATGTTTCAGGTCCTTAACCAGCATGAAGGGAAATGGTGAGTATTGAGAAAGAAATACGCACAAATAGGCTGTAAGAGAAATATGTAAATAACTGTTGAATACATGAGCGTAGGACTGTTTGACATCAGTGACCATATCTAGAAACAGTTGCGTCAAGTAAACGACACAAGCTTAGGCGAAAAGAGAGGAGTGGGAACGGCGTATAGGGGGGGGGTGCAAGAGTGAGTGTTTAGGATGGTGTGTGTTGGTGTACATGATTTGGTTGTGATAAATTGGTGTCTCTGGCTGGAGCAGTCGAGCATAGCAATGTCAGGAAAGTGTTCGAGAAAGTGATTGGGACAGTAGAGAGTAACTAGAATGAGTCTGCTAGAGGCTTCTATTCAATGAGCTTGAAAATAAGAAAACATTTAACTGCATTTTTTACTTATAAATAATCATTGTGCTTGTTCGGGAGGTGCAATGAAACCAAAATTGTCCATGAATCTTCGCTTTGTGATCTGAAACCGGTCTTTTCCCATGGGAAAGTAACAGACTTTTTGTTAGAATTCCGGTTTTGCTTGACTCTCAGAATTATGTGGAATTTTGCTAAGCATGATGACACATAAAAAAAACCTTAACTGTTAAAACACTATGTTCTTTAAAAAGTGTGTTTGTCTTTGTAGCAGACTGACCTCGCAACAGATACTTTAAGACTTGTTGTTCTTGTTGTTCTCTATTTCTGTTGAAAATTTACCCCCTTCCTCAGCCTTCTATGCATAGAGTTTCATTGGAAAATATTTTCAGCCTTTGTTTTAAAAAACTGGAATGCATATTTGTACTCTTTACCAGTATTACATTTACTTCCAATAATGATTTCACACATTAACACTTTTTATCCAAAAACAGATCTGTAAAACAGAAATTTTCCTTACCCTGTACTAATTTGCTTGTCAACAAACAGATGTTCCTTTTTAAAGACTCGTGTTTTTTTTTCTGGAACATGTTTTGGAACAAATGTTCTTTTTTGCTGTTAAATTTACCTTCCAAGAAAGAATTTTTCCTTTCCACATTTAAAAAACCGAAAACTTGTTTGAAATCTACGTTTCCGTTTGGCCCTAAATCCATGATCGAAGAAACAGCTCCTCCCTCTACATACTATTTTAAGCACTTTGTTTCGGGAATACACTTCTTGCGTTTGTTTGTTCTAAACTTACCTGTAAATAGAGACTTCTTTTCTGTTAAAGCATTTTTTCCTGCAAGTTTCCTGAACCACAATCTTTATCTCTCTTATGTTCTTGATGGTCTTAAACATTTCTCCCATTAAAAAGTGTGTGTGTGTGTGTGTGTGTGCGTGTGTGTGTGTGTGTGTGTTGTGTGTGTGTGTGTGTGTGTGTGTGTGTGTGTGTGTGTGTGTGTGTGTGTGGGTGTGTGTGCAGACTTTGGATGAGACCCCTGCAAACTGTCCCTGGATGTGAAATTTGGAAAGCAGCAGACTGTTCCTTTCGCACGTGTTCGTGGAATTTCGAATGGTCGTTAACAACACACTGCCACGTGCAAGCTACTATCTCTCTGACCTTTTATCCGTGGAACTGGATGGTTCTAACAACTGAAATGTCATAGAAAATTTTTTAATGGGTATACTCTATGACCATCTAATCAGTAATTACAACATTTGGACTTTCTGAAATATATTTCAAAACGTCTTTTGTAATTAAATATCTTAGCATGTTATGTTTTTGCACACAAATTATAAAATCCCGGATAGTAAAAACAACCAACACTGTGTTATTGCAAATTTTTCGGTGTATTAAAAAACCTTCCTTAAGCTAGAACACAGAAGACCTGCCAATTGCAAATTATAAAACGCTGTCTTTCCTTTTGTTCCTACATCAATGGTGGGGGGGCAGAAAATGTTTGTCTTGGTCAATGTAATTATGACCTGCATTTAGTGTTATAGTGATTGCATTTTCAGCGTTGAATGTTTAATCTGCATACAGAAAGTGATTGATCGACTAATAAAGACTTGCATGGCACAGATTTTGTGGACTGAGCATGTTTGTTGATGTGCTTGATGCGTGCAGGATACATTCAAGTGTGACTCATGGTTGTTTGGTATTGTTATGGAGAGCAGGTTTAGCATTGTCGGGTCTGAAGTAGAGTTACTGCATTTTGTGTAGATTTTTGAAAGAAGCATCACTCCCCTTGAGTCAATATATGATGACCCGAGTGGAACGAAAGAAGGAAGGAAATGATGTCTGGTCTCCTGACCTGTCCACCCGAAATGATCACCAGGAAGATATAGTCTGTCAATGAACAGTGTACTCATGTGCCACAGATAAGGGGGATATCAAGGTGCAGCCATCGTAAGACATTAGTGGAAGCAAATATTGTTGAAGAAATTGATTGTCGGATTCCATCAGTTCATGCACAGTGGACCTGTTCCAGAAAAAAAAAACCAGGGAAAGATGACGCCTGTCTTTCCATTGGAAACAGTTACATTTTCACAGTTTGCCGGTCAAGCGAAGACATCTAGAGAACCAAGTGTTTGGTTTGAGGTGCAGGCCAGGATTCAGATCAGGATACTGGCTGTCTGCATTCCAGGCGCACCGTCTTTCATTCCCATGTTTTTGTGTGTGTGTGTGTGTGTGTGTGCTTTTTTTTTTCACTCTGAACTGTTGAAACAGCCGATGGGACGACGTTGCTTTCGCTTCACCTACTAGCGCTGTCTGTGCCATGAGAGCGGCGGGGTCACTCTCGCAAAATGCGATCCCTAAAACAGTACCTCCTATACAGATTTCTGATCATCTGTTGTCAGGTTACGCCAAAAAAAAAAAAAAAAAGAAAAACAAGCCCTGTAGCCGTAGCCGTTCGAGCGAATTCTACACTGCCTACATGCTTCTTGTAATTTACTGAGTATCACTTTCACAACAGATTTCTATGAAACTCGAATTTGGAACTGCTCTCTAAGGCAAAGGATGCATCATAGAATGGCGCCACCCCTGTGTGTGCGTGTGCTTGTGTGTGTGTGTGTGTGTGTGTGTGTGTGTGTGTGTGTGTGTGTGAGTGAGAGAGAGAGAGAGAGAGAGAGAGAGAGAGAGAGAGCGTGTGTGCATGCGTGCGTGTGTGAATGTGTGTGTGTGTGTGTGTGTGTGTGTGTGTGTGTGTGTGTGTGTGTGTGCGCGCGCGCGCGTGTGTGTGTGTATTAAATTGTACGATTTTTGTTTTTACCTTTAGATGTGTATATTTTTCGACAGAATTTTTGCCAGACACCATCCCTTTGTCGCCATGATATCTTCTTCACAGCACACACACACAACCTCAGTTCATAGTTCTCCCTCTCTCTCTCTCCCCCCTTCTCTCTCCTCTCTCTCTCTCTCTCTCTCTCTCTCTCTCTCTCTCTACACACCCCCCCCTCCTAAAATCCAGCAATTGGATAATTCAATTACGGTGACAAGAAGAAAGCAAAAAAAACTCGCCCTATGTAGGAGATACAAGTGACCCCGGGTCTTCTCCTTTTGTAGGTTTGTGCGTGGTCCATCAAGCTTTCCACAACGCCCCTTTGTGTTCCTGCGTCTTTTGCATACATCGTGATATTGATCTGTGTGTGAGATCCATTCTGTTCCCCTTTCATATTGATGTCTCAGCTAAATCTGTACTAACGTTAGTCTGAGGTTTTTACACCTCACTTAGGATGAAGTGTAAGATCAATACTCTGCTAGAAATACATTCTTTTGTCTGTGACTGTCGTCACC
>JADBJO010005364.1:30000-34428 GCA_016801955.1 Conus betulinus | reverse complement strand
CTTTGTGGTGACTCCATCAGCACGTGCCAGCAGCTCTGCGTCCATCGGATCCAATTTATGGCCCTGCTCCCTCTTGGGGCACTCGCGACTCGACAGAGAGGGGGGTCGTACGTGCTTGGGGCAATCCCCGGCCTCCATATACTCTTTGCCCAGGATCCTTGACACACCTCTCCTTATCTGCGTTCTCAATTCCTGAGCGACAGGCGAAGTGCACGGTGCAGTGGGAGTGGCACTGGGAGCTTGCTAGTCCCGGCAACCGCAACCGGCATGTCCTGGCAAGATGGTCGTCACTCACTCCCTGGGTCAAGAGAATTTCGCAGCCATCTTGGCAATGGAGCAGCCCTATTCAGGGGGATAGCACTGCTCCTCCCTCATGGAGAGGGGCCTAGAAAATGTGATCTAAAGAAAGCTTTCCTCAACCCATCCTGTCAGCAATACCGGACTCTAATGGACAACAGGAGGAGTGACAGACCAGAGCGTCGAACCAGTACTTGTGCGCCAAAACTAAAACGTTTACAAAGTTGATATTGCGGCACTCAGCAAGCCTCTCAAGCTTGCTACGCTGTATCCCAAGCATGACAACTTTTACTTCTTGGGGACTTCAACGCTCGTGTCGGCAGGGACTCCCAGTCTTCGCCGAATATCATCGGACTGCATGGAGTGGGACAGGAAACTCAAATGGCCGGCTGCTTCATACACTCGGCGCCGAGTTTGGCTTGACCATCACAAACACACTGTTCCCAGCTGCCGGACATCCCAGACCACCTGGATGCACCCTCGCTCCAGACACTAGCACTTGATCGACTATGTGATCACTAGGCAGTGTGACATCCAGGATGTCCACATCACAAGAGCAATGAGGGGAGCAGACTGCTGGACTGACCACTTGCTGCTGAGGTGCTCTTCTTCTCCATCGCTAGCACCCACAGACGCCAGAAAGCTGATATCAAGAAGAAGATGGATGTCCAGAAACTGAATGACCCAATGACAAGGGAAACCTTCATGACCGACATTGCAAACCAGCTCAATAGTTTTACCAGATGATGCTGACTCGGAAAAGGCCTGCGTAAACTTCAGAAAATGCAGTCTACGACTCTGCCCAGGACTGGTTCGACAGCAACAACACGGAGATCGGCAGACTGCTACAGCAGAAGCACGAAGCCCACACAACCTGGCTCAACGACAAGGGATCAACAGCAAGCATGATCGTC
This sequence comes from Conus betulinus, assembly GCA_016801955.1. Classification (NCBI taxonomy): domain Eukaryota; kingdom Metazoa; phylum Mollusca; class Gastropoda; order Neogastropoda; family Conidae; genus Conus; species Conus betulinus. The sequence continues at coordinate 33,217 of JADBJO010005364.1, read as the reverse complement.
TCAAGTATCTAAGAGGCAAGGTCCAGGCTGAACTGAGACAGATGGAGGACAAATGGTGGAAAAAGAAGGCTGCAAAGTTACAACAGTACGCTGATGAGCACAACTCCAAGAAGTTCTTTGCAGGCCTGAAGACTGTCTATGGTCCCTCCTCCAACGCCATGGCGCCTGTACGGACAGCTGATGGCACTCTGCTTACTGACATTGTACAGCAGTGGTGTGACCGCTTAGCCAGCTTCTAAATAGACCATCTCAGATTGATCAGCAAGCAATCCTGGACATGCCCCAGCATCCAGTTTTGACATCACTTGATGATCCACCGACTAAGGAGGAAACCCAGAAGGTGATCAAGCAGCTCCAAATCAGAAAGGCACCGGACCCTGATGGCATTCCCCTTGAGATCTTCAAGGTTGGTGGAGAGGCCACAGTCGACAAGCTCACTGAGCTGATGCAGCAGTTCTGGGGTGAGGGAGCAGTACCACAAGACTTTAAGAATGCTTACAAATTGGCGCTGCTTACAAATCAGTGGGTTTACAAAAGCTTCACCAATCAGATTCACTGCGTGAACTTTGCAAAGTGAAGCGTAGCGTTCTTTTAGTAATAATAATAATAACTTCATTGTCCCACCCACAAGGGGAAGTTTTGGCTGCTTCCCCTGGGGGAAGCGCGTCGTCACAGTGCAGCGCCACCAAGGAAATAGGGAGTGAAGTGCCTTTCCCAAGGACACAACTCCCAGTGCACCAGCGGGAATCGAACCCAAGACCTCTAAATTGAGAGTCCAACGCCTTACCAGTTACACCACTGCACCTCCCCTAGTTGTGGGCTTTAAACACAACATATTGAAGAAGATGCTCCTGGTGTTTCATATCATCTCTGCAACAGTCGGTGTTATAGTGAACAGACTCAGCATGCAGTATAGTACTGTAGACAGACAGACAGACAGACAGACAGAGAGAAACGGACAGAGAAACAGAGTGAGAGACAGAGAGAATCGGACAGAGAAACAGAGTGAGAGAGAAAGAGAGAGTGGGGGGGTTAGTAAAATAAGTTAGCGGACTTGTCTCTTTCTCTTCGTTAGTGTGCTCCTCAAAAGGACGTGTGTCAGTCCGCCATCTTGATGAGCAAAGTAGAAAGCCATCAAAATTGCGAGAATAATCACTGAAAGCATAATAATAGTTTATCGTTTTAATCCAAAGAAGCAGGATATAAAGCGCCCGTCGTTTTGTAAAGCGCTTTACAAAACGGCGGTCGCTTAACCCGCCGATTTGTAAAGCACCCGCCGATTTGTAAGCAGCGCTTACAAATCGGCGGGGGCCCAGCCCGCCGATTTGTAAAGCACCCGCGGGTTACAGACGTCATTCTGGTTCTGATTTTTTCCTTTAGGCGTTTTCTTGCCACTGTTCTTCTGCTGGCACGGTTTGGTCGCATTCAGTCTGTGCAAAATGCTTTCCTGCACCTCTTCACACACTCCTGCTGTCGACTCCCTCACCAGCTTTGTACAACACTGTGTCCAAACCCAGAATCCTGCCACTGCACTGAAGAAGTAGAGGCCTCAACCGACATTCTCGCACGGTCAGTTCAAAACTAAAATAATAGAAATTAGACCACTCACTTGATCAAAAACTTTTTTAAAAAAGTGGCACAAACTGAAGTCCGGAACACTTGCTACGTGATGGCTAAAGCTTCAAGTATAAAGTAAAGGAAAACCTAAAACAAAACAAGAAAAAATACGGAGCTCAAAATTTCAGCCGACCATCAGAATGACCCGGAAGTGACACACACACAAACACACACACACACACACACATACACACACACACACACAAACACATCCGCGCGCGCGCGCGTGCGCGCACACACACGCAGACACACGCACACGCACAAAACGTGAATCAGATTTTTTTAATTTGCAAAAGGTATGACAAACACAGAGAAGAAAGTATATAAACCATTTATTCTGAACTAAGAGAAAATAATTCAATGGAATCGGCTCAACAGCAAATCTTGGACTCAGAAAGCTAGATGCACATTTTATTCAACATGGTAAAAAAAAATTTCAGATTTCAAGAGGAACAGAGAAACAAACAGCCCAAAATAAAGGAACAAAGAAGGAAAGAAAGCCGGAAAGAACAGGACACAGCATGAAAAAGACAAGAAAGAAAAAAAGGAAAGATGGAATGAAAAAAAAAAAAGAAAATTGGAAAGGAACAAACCAACCAAACAAAAAACAAAACAGCCAAACAAACAATTCAAAAAAGAAAGGATTAATGAAATGATTAAGGACAGAAAGAAAGCCAGACTGACAGAAAGATATAAAAGAAGAAAAAAGTGGAACAGAGAGAGAAAAAAGAAGAAAGAAATGAAAAGAAAGAATAGAATTACAATAGGTAGGAAGAGCAAAAAGGTTAGACGACACTAGACAACGCAATTTCGTTTCCATACATCCCTTGGGCATTGACAGAAAAAAAAGGGAAAACATGAACAAAGAAAGAAAAGAGCGATAGGAACAGGTAAAAACATAACGTTACCAACAAGAACAAGCTTAAAAGGGGTTTTTTTAGTGAAAAAGAAAACATATAACCATAACACGCTCATTTAGGTCAGATTTTTGTTTTACCTTCGACAAACACCTACGATAACATTTCAACAGAGGATATTTTCTGTAGAAATCAGGTCAACGTTTGTTCCCCGGTGTTACTGAAAAAAGGGGCCCTTCCAGTAAATGAATGGAATCAGTTCTGGGTGGAACGTTTGTCACAAAGTTTTCCATGCCTGAATATTCATCAACAGCTTGTTTCGTGACATGCGATGTATTTTATCTAGACTTCACTGAACTGATCGACAATCATACAGGGAAATAGTGGCGCTGGGAGGGGGAGATGGGGAGATGGGGAGGGGGGGGGGGAAGGAATTTGAAGAAAGACATCAATGGATGGCGAGATTAACGTCCAATTAGTCTGTGTTCCCAGAAACAGCTACACGCTTTTCTCAATGCACATGGAGGGAAAGGAAAAACAAACAAACAAACAAACAAAAAGAAAACTGTCCATAGCACAAGCATGACGTCACCTCGACGCGACTACGTCACAGTCACGTGACAGTCTTTTTTCTCGATTGGGGACGTTTACACCCGAGGCTTTCCGACCTTTCTCAGCGGCGTTTTCAGGAGCTGGTCCATGTCCTGTGGGGTTTGAACTGTCGGGCATGAGGCTGCAGATCG
>JADBJO010005364.1:17500-20000 GCA_016801955.1 Conus betulinus | reverse complement strand
ACGTGAGGTGAATAAGGTGTATCCTTAGTGTTGTTAGACACCCAAAAGACACACACACACACACACACACACACACACACACACACACACCCAAGTGGACAATGCCGGGACTCAGACAGAGACGCTGACTTACAGTTCCTATGCTGAAGCAGTACGCTGTGGACCACCATCGCCACAGCCGTCTACCCTGCCCAAGGTCGCCCCTCAGCACAACTCGGGGACAGAAAAGCCTGAACGCCCAAACACAAAAGGTAGGCGGCGAAAAGCTAGAAGAAAAGAACAAAAAATGAGAAGAAAAAAAAAAAAAGAAACTATGACGTAAGGAACAAACACCACGTCAAGACGTCTGATGCTAAAATACTCAATCGAACATCTCCGGAACAGAAAAAAGAAATCTCACACCTTGACCTTCCCAAAGTTGCGTTTCTCCACGACTCAGTGACAAAGTGAATAACGACGCATGGTCAGGCCTATGGATTTAGAGCATGGTCAAAAAAAGCTAACATGATCAAAGATCTTCAACCCTCCTTTGAGTCTGCTCACCAATCAGCAAGGCACCACTGGATGCGGTAGTTATTCACTGTGCTGTGAACTATGTCAAATGCAGAACTCCCATGGAATGCAGCCAGTCGTTTGCCAACTGTATCCGGAACATTACTAAACAGTACCCTGACCTGAAAGTCATAGTCAGCAAAATGGCTCCAGTCAGGGAATCCAAATTAAATGTCAAGGGAGAATTATTCAACGCCCTCCTAATTTCGGAATTAAGTGACGACAAGAACATCTCCTTCGTGAGCCATTCCAACCTCCTGGCTAACTCTTGGAACCCCAAGGACGGCCTCCATCCCACCAACCGAGGGGCCAGCGTCATCACAAAGAACATCGGGCGACACATCAGGGACGTCTTCTGGCAGAGACCACGGAAGGTCGCTCGACACCCACCCGTCCCGTCCACCCAGGGCCTACCAGTCCTTCAGAACAGATCCGCGTCACACCTTCGAACCGTGGATGAACATGTACAGTCCACTGTATGACTGGTAAAATCACTCACTGGACACACTTTGTGAAACTCCAGCACCCAGCATTTTGACAGTTCAACCGCCACTTGTGTTTTACTGTAAAGACTAATAACCAGTTGTATCGAACATTTTCCTTCAATCATACACACAAAATCACTACAGTGGAAAAATTAGCTTAGTATAATTTAGTATTATCACACTATCATTTTAAATTTAGTAATTTTCTTTTATTTCGATTGTCCCTTGTTTCATTTATTTTTCTTTCTGGGGACCCATGTCTTTGGACAAAGGTTTTTAAAGTGTTCCAATGGAACAGTAGATCCATCTCAACTAGCCATGACCAGTTAGTTCAACATCTCGTACATGAAAAATATAATGTGTTGGCCTTGCAATCACTGTATGTAAGAAAAGATAAACTGCCCAAGCTTTGTCATTATTACTATCCTCCAGTCATCCAAAAAGTGGATACCAACGAGAAAGTCAATGTAGCTATTTATATTGAAGAAGGCGTAAAGTATACCCCGTGTATTATTCCTGTTCCACCAGACATTCCAGGGTCACATTCTTGCGCTATTAAAGTCCAGGTTGGCTCAGACACATTAACGATTGTGTCAGTTTATCTGCCACAAGGGCCCAATGATGCAAATACCGAATGGCTTCGTACCTTGCGGACAGATCAAAACAGCAAATTTCTAATCACTGGAGATTTTAATGCTCATTCTCCTTTTTGGGAAAAAGACTGCCAATTAGTAACAAACACCGATTCATTGAGAACCTGGTGGACTCATCTCTTTATCTGTTGAATGACGGCAGAATAACGCGCATCCCCGACAATCCTAAAACACATACCAAGCGCTATAGATCTAACGTTAGTCTNAAATTTCTAATCACTGGAGATTTTAATGCTCATTCTCCTTTTTGGGAAAAAGACTGCCAATTAGTAACAAACAACCGATTCATTGAGAACCTGGTGGACTCCTCTCTTTATCTGTTGAATGACGGCAGAATAACGCGCATCCCCGACAATCCTAAACACATACCAAGCGCTATGATCTAACGTTAGTCTCTCCAGATCTAGCAACTATATGTGATTGGAATACCCTTGACGACACATTGAACAGCGATCACATACCTTTAATCATCAATTTTGAAAGTGCAAGATCTGAACCAACTGATCAGACTCGAGAAAAAGTTTCAAAATTTAACTATAAGCTCGCCAACTGGAATACGTTTTCAGAATTATTAAGAACGTTTTCAAATGAACTGTGATGACGTTACCACCCAAGATGTTGACAAGCTATTATTACCTCTTTCAAAACGCTTTGCTGTCTACCGCAAATCAGTCAATTCCAAGGATAAAATCTATGGTTTCTAAAAAGCATTTGGGCAATGTCTGGTGGAATGAAGCTTGTGAGGAGTCAAAAAAGGAGAAAAGAAAAAAGTTAAAGTTGAAAGCATACAAACGAAATAAGTGCGCAGAA
>JADBJO010005364.1:0-5000 GCA_016801955.1 Conus betulinus | reverse complement strand
TCAACCACATCTTGGACCATGTTAAAAGGCACTATTCCGCCAAACACATCTAGGACCACACGTTATAAGGCACTATTCCTTCAAACACATCTAGGACCATGTTAAAAGGTACTATTCTGCCAAACACAACTAGGACCATGTTAAAAGGCACTACTCCACCAAACACAGCTAGGACCATGTTAAAAAGGCACTATTCCACCAAAACACAGCTAGGACCATGTTAAAAGGCACAATTCCGCCAAACACAGCTAGGGCCATGTTAAAAGGCACTATTCCACCAACACACAGCTAGGACCATGTTAAAATGTGCTATTCCGTCAAACACACAGCTAGGACCATGTTAAAAGGCACTACTCCACCAAAACACAGCTAGGACCATGTTAAAAGGCACTATCTACCAAACACAGCTAAGACCATGTTAAAAGGCACTATTCCGCCAAACACAGATAGGGCCATGTTAAAAGGCACAATTCCGCCAAACACAGCAAGGACCATGTTAAAAGGCACTATTCCGTCAAGCACAGCTAGGACCATGTTAAAAGGCGCTATTCCACCAAGCGCAGCTAGGGCCTGTTAAAAAGGCACTATCCCGTCGAACACAGCTAGGACCATGTTAAAAGGCACTATTCAGTCATACAGAGCTAGGACCATGTTAAAAGGCACTATTCAGTCATACAGAGCTAGGACCATGTTAAAAGGCACTATTCGCCAAACACAGCTGGGACTGTGTTAAAAGGCACTATTCCGCCAAACACAGCTAGGACCATGTTAAAAGGTACTATTCAGTAAAAACGCAGCTAGGACCATGTTAAAATGCTTTTCTCCGCCAAACACAGCTAAGACCATGTTAAAAGGCACTATTCCGCCAAAAACAGCTAGGATCATGTTATAATGCACTGTTCCGCCAAACACAGCTAGGACCATGTTAAAAAGCACTATATGTTAAAAGGCACTATTCCGCCAAAAACAGCTAGGAGCATGTTAAAAGGCACTATTCCGCCAAAACACAGCTAGGACCGTGTTAAAAGGCACTATTCCACCAAACACAGCTAGGACCATGTTAAAAGGCACTATTCCGCCAAACACAGCTAGGACCGTGTTAAAAGGCACTATTCCGTCAAACACATCTAGGATCATGTTAAAAGGCACTGTTCCGTCAAACATTGCAAGGATCATGTTATAAGATCATGTGATAAGGCACTATTCAGTCAAACAGAGCTAGGACCATGTAAAAAGGCGCCATTTACTCAACAGAACTTGGACCATGTTAAAAAATAACTATTCTGTGAAACAGAGCTGAAGATATGTTAAAAAAAAAAAAAAGATGCAAAGCATATAAACGTTCTCCCAGTTTATCCTGAATACGCGTGAAATATTCCATAAAGAGCAAAAAAACCGTCTTGGGCTGGTGTAACCGTTAGTAATGGCTGTTCTGGTAACCATCGGCCATTGGATGTGACGTATAATGAACAAACTTACAAATTTTCTGAAAGATCGGCCAAGAGAACTTTCTGAGATATTCCATAAAGAAGAAAACCATTATGGGTCGTTAGTAACGGCTATAACGGTAAACTTAAAACGTCGGGCATAATCCGTGACCCATAATGAACATACCTACAAATTTTCAGAAATATCGGCCACGTACTTTCTGAGATACTCCATAAAGAAAAAAAACCGTTACAGGCGTTACAGCCGTTAGTAACTGCTACAACGGTAAACTAAAACATCGGGCATCATCTGTAACCCATAATGAACATACCTGCTGATTTTCACAAAGATCGGCCAAGTGCTTTCTGAGATATTCCATAAAGAAATCAAAAGCGTTACAGGCCGTTACAGCCGTTAGTAACGGTTTAAAACGGTAAACTAAAAACATCGGGCATCATCTGTAACCCATAGTGAACATACCTGCTAATGTTCACAAAGATCAGCCAAGTACTTTCTGAGATATGCCATTATAGGGGGAAAAAACCGTTACAGGCCGTTACAGCCGTTAGTAATGGATATAACGGTAAACTAAAACATCGGGCATCATCCGTGACCCATGATGAACATACCTGCTAATTTTCACAAAGATCAGCCAAGAACTTTCTGAGATATTCCATGAAGAAAAAACAACCGACACAGGCCGTTACAGCCATTAGTAACAGCTATAACGGTAAACTAAAACATCGGGCATTATTCCGTGACCCATAATGAACATACCTGCTAATTTTTCACAAAGATCGGCCAAGTACTTTCTGAGATATTCCATGAAGAAGAAAAGCGTTACAGGCCGTTACAGCTGTTAGTAACGGTTATAACGGTAAACTAAAACATCGGGCTTATTTGTGACCCATAATGAACATACCTACAACTTTTTCAGAAAGATCGGGCAAGTGGTTTCTGAGATATTCTATAAAGAAGAAAAACCGTTACAGGCTGTTACAGCCGTTAGCAACGGCTATAACGGGGTAAACTAAAACGTCGGGCATCATCCGTGACCCATAATGAATATACCTGCTAATTTTCACAAAGATCAGCCAAACACTTCCTGAGATATTCCATGGAGAAGAAAAAGCGTTACAGGCCGTTACAGCCGTCAGTAACGGTATAACGGTTAACTAAAACGTCGGGCATTATTCGTGACCCACAACGAACATACCTGCAAATTTTCAGAAAGATCGGCCAAGTGCTTTCTGAAATATTCCATAAAGTAGAAAAAACCGTTACAGGCTGTTACAGCCGTTAGTAACGGTTATAATGGGGTAAACTAAAACATCGGGCATCATCCGTGACCCTTAACGAACATACCTGCTAATTTTCACAAAGATCAGCCGAGTACTTTCTGAGATATTCCATGGAGAAAAAGGGCGTTATAGGCCGTTACAGCCGTTAGTAACGGTATAACGGTAAACTAAAACATCGTGCATCATCCTTGACCCATAATGAACATACCTACAAATTTTCAGAAAGATCGGCCAAGTGCTTTCTGAGATATTCTACAAAGAAGAAAAAAGTTACAGGCCGTTACAGCCGTTAGTAACGGTTGTAACGGTAAAGCAAAACATCAGGCATTATTCGTGACCCATAATGAACATACCTACAAATTTTCAGAACATCGGCCAAGTACTTTTGATATATTCTATAAAGAAGAAAACCGTTACAGGCTGTTACAGCCGTTAGTAACGGCTATAACGGGATAAACTAAAACATCGGGCATCATCCGTGACCCATGATAAACATACCTGCTAATTTTCACACAAAGATCGGACAAGTACTTTCTGAGATATTTCATGGAGAAGAAAAAAGCGTTACAGGCCGTAACAGCCGTTAGTAACGACTGTAACAGTAAACCAAAACATCGGGCATCATCCTTGACCCATAGTGAACATACCTACAAATTTTCAGAAAGATCGGCCCCAGTAGTTTTGTCTGGAGCGAGTGGAACACACTTTTGACCACGGACACACAGACCCACACAGACACACACACACAGACAGCATTTCTCCGTTCCCATTCTAAAGTACTCCCTGTTCTTTAAGAACTAGGAGTACAAAAAGAAGGCACTGGGTAACTAGGGCGGAGGGAGAGGTGAGTGTGTGTGTGTGTGTGTGTGTGTGTGTGGTGTGTGGTGTGTGTGTGTGTGTGTGTGTGGTGTATGTGTGTGTGTGTGTGTGGGGGGGGGGGGTCGTCATAGTCCCAAACAGGCGTCTCTGGCACCCACAGCTGGGACAATGCCATTCAAGAATGCCAGAGGCTCTTTCCTGTCTTCTCTTCAGATAGTATTAGTTATTAATCTCTTCTCTGATGGTTATGACTACACGGGATTTTTTTCTTCTGATGGTTTTTGTTTCGGTGTGTGTGTGTGTGTGTGTGTGTGTGTGTGTGTGTGTGTGTGTGTGTTGTCCTGTGTGTGTAGTTGTTGTCCTGTTGTTGTTGTTGTTGTTGTGTTGTTGTTTGTTGTTCATCGTTGTTGTTGTAATCTGACGACAAGACAGTGGACTGTAAACACTGTTCACAGTGGACGTAAGCCACCCATTCTTCTGTGTCTTCTTGCATAAGGCTTCTTTCTTTTGTTTTTCTCCTTTTTTTTTTTACATGCATTTTTTATGAGACCCTTCGCCCGAATTATGCCATCAATCATCATCATTTTTTTTTTTCAATTCGTACTGAAATCCGGGCACAGTAAATCCAGCGGAATGGCTATGGCCCTGAGCATGGCATCATCGTTTTATTCGCCATCTGGATGTCACTAGAAAAAAGCTTAGTATGGCATAAAATGGTGTAAACAGTTCTATAGGGTATGCTCCTGCTTAATGAATAGGCAGTTCTCAACAACGTTCAAAGATTTGAACATAGCCATGACCTTTTGTTTTTCGTTTTGTGGATGGACAGGTTCGAAAGTGGTTTCATTGCGATTGGCTGGGCTATAAAACTAGAAAAGCACGACACAGTCAGGGTAGAGTTTCATTAACGCGGCAGTTAGATTTCATAGCTATGAACGTCTAACAAAACCCCCGTCTCCACAAAGAGGGAACAGCTAGCAAGGGAATTAACTGCAACTCATCAATGCACCCTGTCCGTAAGAGTTGCTTCCCTTGGAAATGCTCTTGCCGCTTACTTTTGTTTTGTATTTACTGGAAATAATGACACATACTTACAAAACGTAATGGTCGCGTACTTTCAAACTAATCTAGTCAGCCCTATATTGTGTGTATTCATGTATTTATGTGGTTTTTGGAATACTTTGATTCTTTTTATGTAATTCACTTTCTTCGTTCTTCCAGGCGCGTACCCGCCATCTCATGCTACTTTTTTGTTTGTTGTTTGTTTGTTTGTTTGTTTTGTTTTTGTATTTCTCTAGGACTCTATGGATGCTAATCTTTACATCAAAGCCCTAAGCGCCTTACAAATACATAAAAGGTTAAAGAAAACATAAATGTAACCAATAAGAAGATGAATACTGCAATAGGTGCCATGCATCTACAAACAAGGGCGCATATTGACACATACCCACG
>JADBJO010005363.1:147500-164223 GCA_016801955.1 Conus betulinus | reverse complement strand
CCGTGCGAGCCTGCATCTGAACCCAAAGTGTAATTGTCTTTTCATCAGAGGCTCAGAGTGCAGGGTTGAAATCACGTGTGAATTGAACGCATAGTCCACATTACACTCTTTCACATTCAAAAAGGAAGGTCATAGTTTAATGATATTGAAAGGTTTATTTTTCTAAAGCCGCATGTGGTTTAATGTGGTCAAGCTGTGACTCGATGGTAGGATGAATTACTCACAGGAAACAGACCTCGAGATGAGAGAGAGAGAGAGATGAGAGCGAGACGAGAGGAGAGAGGAGGGAGAGAGAGAAGAGAGAGGTTCTTCGACCCCTAGACTGGAAGCGAACACAGACGTGAGTGAGTGAGTAACGTGAAGCTCTTGAGTTAGTAGGTCTGTTCACCACTTGGTAATTATTAGATTTTGAAAGAAAATAAAGGAGCAAAAGGAAGGGGAGCAGCGTTTTAAACATTCTATTTGACACATCTTTAATACTGATACATGAAGCACTTTTGGCTATTTGCATAGCTTCTAGTTTGTGTGTTATTGTTTTGATAGAATCATTACAGTCACATCCACGTTCGATTCTTTATACAATGAAGTTAACATTGAACATGGAAAAAGAATGTGGTCCCACTGATAGAAAATTTGAACAATCGCATGCTACATTTTTGGGGAAAAAAATTTGTGATTTTTCACGAATTCAGTCGAGGCTTGTATATTGAATATGACAAATTAAGACACACGGCGAAACAAGACACATATGACGGTGTATGCAGCTACGAAAGAAGTTCTTTGTGACCTTAAACTCATGTCTGGATGACCTAAAATGCTTTTCCTGCCTTATGAACAAATCGCATGCTCGCCAGATTTCTGGCCTAATGTTTCAATGAAACCCTCTCTTCGGCCGTCCTCAAAAAGAAAAACAAATCCCAGGACAGAAGAGAGAGAGAGAGAGAGCAACCGTAACAAGAAACTGTTTTTTCTCAGTCACCGAGCGCACGTGCATGTGCGTTGTGTGAGAGTGTGTGTGGTGGGGGGGGGGGAGGGGGAGTGCGCGCGTGAGCGCGCGCACGCGCGCGCGTGTGTGTGTGTATGTGTGTATGTGCGTGCGTGCGTGCGTGCGTGTGTCTGTGCGTGCGTGCGTGCGTGCATCCGTGCGTGCGTGCGTGCGCGCTTGCGTGCGTGCGTGTGTGGATGTTGTGTTGAGTTTAATGTGTGTATGGTTGGTAGTACTTGAGAAAAAGAATATCTCTGAACATTTACTTGTTCAATATTGTTAAAAACTTTGTGTTTGCATTTTTTTTTTAACTGACTTCGCCATTTTGTTGTCATTTATCAGTCAGGCCAAGTACTGTCCGAAGTCTGTGCACTTTATTGTCATTTGGTAGCGAGCATGACAGCATTCATCCTGCTGCAACGCCCGCAGTGAGCTTAGGGTCTGGTCTGTCAAAGAGGGAAGTTGAAGGGCAAGATGTCGCCACCAATCAGATTTTTGGTCTGAGTGGGCTGCCATACGTGCCCCTGATGCGTTTGTTATGTCACGGGCCGCTCTGGGCCTTTCCACCACTCCACTGGCTCGAGGAAGTGTTGAAGTAGTGAGCTGTGTGTTGAGTGGGGGGGCAACGTCCTTTGGCCACAAAACACTGTGCTTCCCACGCGTCTCGCTTGTCTCCAACAACCAAAAAAAGGTCAGTTTCATAAGACTGGAATGATTTCCTTTTCAACACTTTTGCGTGCTTTTTTGTGTGTGTGTGTGTGTGTTTTGTTTGTTTGTTTGTTTTGTTTTTGTTTTTTGTTTTTTGGTTGTTGTTGTTGATGTTCTTAGTTTTTGTTTTTGTTTTGTTTTTTTCGTCAAAGCGCGCAGTTTAGTTTCCCTCTTCTCTCTGCCACCTGGGGTGCGCCACTCTTTGACCTCAACGCCTAGCAGAAAAGAACGGCTACAGTAAAACTCATTGCGGTTGACATAAAGAGCAGTAGGTAGGTAGGCACTCAAGGTCTGACCCGCGCGTCTGGGCTAATGCGTAGGTCAGACATCCGCTGAGTCCGTAGCCAACGAGACCCTCTTCTCTTCAATTGTCTCTCTTAGTGTTTAATTCATACACCCATCAGCTCTCGAATCATGCGTAACGTGGGCTCAAAAACTTGCGGATGTGGTGTTGTAGCATATATGGACTAGTCCTCACGCAGTGACGCCTCCTTGATGAGAAACTGAAAAATGAAGCTTAGGGGGCCTGGTCCTTCTCTCACACTCGCTTCGCCTTGATGCGCCATTTTTTCTGGCAGTTTTTTTCCCGCGTCGGATTCAAAATGAATTAGTAACAGGAGTAACAGGACTGGCTCAAAAGCCTAGGCTCGTGGGCCCTATGAACATCCCCTCTTTGTCAACAGACTTTTTTTTTGTTTAAAAATCCAGGTGTGTGAACGCGCAATTGTCATTTTGTTACCCTACAATGCCTAAAATAAGGCATTTTAATCATCAAAATGGTTTTTGAAAAAGTTCCTACACTTTGGAATTACAATCCAAAAGATTGCTTGAATGGAACTAAATCACATCCTCCCATGTTCCCTTTCAAAGCCAGAACGACACATTCCAGAGTGGGCATTTTCCGCCATTGCAGCGACATCTTGCCCACAGCTAAGAGAAGGATAACGCACAAACAAGGACAAAGGTCAAGGAAGGAAGGAAGCAGGGGAGATAATCAACAGATGAAAAGAAGCTTCAGAGAGTTTTTCCGGCTGGGCTTACTTCCGTCCATAGATTTCTCTCTCTGCCTGTTGCTGCGCAGCCTCTCTGTCTTCCCACTAACTCGGTTCCCTAGCCTTTGAAGGAAAGATGATCTCTTTCTGACCAGACAGATTGATCTCGCGAGATTTTGAAGGAGACCCGTTAAACCCCGATGTCCAGGGCTTATTGGTGGATCAGTTCCTGAACGTTTTGATCTTAAAATCAAAGAATAGGCAATCCACGTTTGTTCAGTACCATGACTTTCGACGCCATTTTGATTCCCGCCAAAGAGGGAAAGTCTGCAATTCTCTGAGCACACTCACGTCAGGACAGCAAGGCTTCTTTGTACCTTTCTGTTACAGATGAAACGCATACAAGAAGCAACATGGCGCTAGTCTGCCTTGTCTGCGTTTTCATCTATAACACGAAAATCCTGAATACTGAGTCATCATGATGCGATTTTGCGATCAACTCCATCCAGAATCCCTCTCCCCTAGCCCCCCCCCCCCCTTCCCCCCTCCCCCCCCCCCCCCCCCCCCCCCCCACACCCCGAAGCCACCGACCATGGCCACGATGCACAGCGACAGTGTACAGGGCTGTATAAAGCTTTTCCCCGGAAGGATTCTCCCACCTCTCTCTCCCTCGTCCCACCCACGCGCCCGTGAAATAACCTGATTATGCATAATGAAACATGGCGTGACAGAATGTGTGTCCCCCAGCACTCACAAAACAACAAACCGCGCATTGCAAGAAATGACAGCGATAACAAGAGGTGATGAGGAGGAACGACAACAACAACAACAAGCAGCAACAAAACAATAATAATGATGACGATAAATAATTTAAAACAATAATAGCATCAATTATAGTAACCATTGTTAATAATGATGATGAAATGTGATACAAGAAGAAGAATAAGCAGTCCGCTCCCCCTCCCCCCCCCCCCCCCCCCCCCCCCCCCCCCCCCCCTCCCCCCCACCATATTTAACTCCAGATATTAACTACAGCACCAAGAAGAATAGATATGGACAAAAAGAGAAAACTCCGAAGAAGAAGAAGAGAAAAAGCTGAGAAATACTTAAGAGATCTACAATATCCTATAAATGAAACAGTCAGAAACCTTTTTTTTCTGGCATGCTATAGAGCCTAAAACGGACGACCTACTGTCTCTGAAAAAAGGATATTCTTCCAAATAGTTTCGTTCACAGGACGAGAGAGAGAGAGAGGGAGGGGGAGAGACAGAGGAGACAGACAGACAGACAAGACAAACAGACAGACAGACAGACAACAGAAATTTCGGACAGATCTCTTTGTCAAAGAGAAATTTACACATTCTAATATCAAGAAATGACCTTATTAATTAGGTGGTTTCTTCTATCTGCCACACAAACTCTTCCATCGTCAATCACACAATTACGAAACCTTGCACAAACATGGAAAAGCTTTTAGTGAGCTTCGTTATTTTGTTTGCACAATCTGGGTACGTCTCTGTAACGGTAGTAGACAGATGCATGTACGCTGAGGAATCATGCCTTCCAGTTTCAATCGTGTTGGGGCGAAGTTTAACCCACCACACAAAAAACCACACAAACCTTCCCTGCTCCGCTGTCCTCCTCCCTCTTTTTATGAATGTCTGTTTTCACCACGGTGGCAAAGGTTGTCCTGGGATGTAATTTGGACCCATGTCACGTCATACGCATTTCGTTTCAGTGTTATCAGAAGAAGAGCAGCGCATAGTGAGCCATAGTCGCTGAAAGGCAAGGGATGAGCACAAGTCGTAGCCGAATCACCCACTTCGGCATACACGTAAGGGTTTATACCCAGGAGATGTCGCGTGTTACACGCCCTATTTGACAGGTAAACCAAAGAGTGAACTGTGTCACAGTCATCCACTCTCTGGGACTGGTTCTCGTCTCCTGGTGCATATTCCACTGACAGGAGTGTTGTCACAACGCAGACAGTCATCCCACCAGTCAGACGTAAGCTGTTGCGTGCCCAAGAAAATTAGACTATGCTTTTAAAAACAATTCACGAGTACATACCACCAGTTTCACTGGGTTTTCAACTTCGTTCTCTTGAACGAAAAATGAAACAAAATGATGTCAAACTGCTTGGAAATGATGAGCGACATAGGTCTGATAAAATTCTAGACTTGGTTCTTCTTTTAGGAAAATAAACATCTCTGTTTTACAAATGCAAAATACGAGAAGAATTCCCCCTCACATAAATGTTGTTGAAGAATGCATTGAAGTTGTGCATAAAGACAAAAAGCTTATATACTTTTGTAAACCTATGGCTGTTAGATGCGACAAAGATTGGTGTTAGGATAAACAGTTAACCGAAAGTGACAAAAATTAAAGGGATAATTTATTATCATTCGCTCGGGCAAAAGTAAAGTCCAAGCAAAAGCAAGGTATGAAAGAATATACTGATGTATAAATGGTATGGTACACATGACGTATGAACAGCTGGCATCGACACGTGTAATGTTCGGAGTTTACTCTTGGAGATGGACTAACTCAGAGCCGCCTTCCCATCTCCGCCTTTCATACTCAGTTTAATAATCAACTGAGAGAGAGAGAGAGAGAAGAGGAGAGAGAAGAGAGAGCGAGAGGCGTGTGTGTGTGTGTATGTGTGTGTGTTGTGTGTGTGTGTGTGTGTGTTGGTGTTGTGTGTGTGTTTGTGAATTGGCTCATTATTTGTTTATCGTCCCCGTCTGTTTTAGCTTCACCCGTCATTGACAGATTGATGCACTTTAAACTGACTCTGCCTGACCTGTATTGTACGTCTTAAGAAGAAATTGAAGTTTGGATGCTTTTTACTGGTTCTTAGTTGTTGTTTTTAAAAGTCTGTACAGCCCGAATCAGTCAGACTCAAGAGATGTGAATAAACAGGGAGAGATGTAGAGGAAGGTAAGAGAGAGGCGGGCGGAGGACGGGGGGGGGGGGACAGAGATAATTGTGGGAGGGGTGGGAGAGGGGTGGGGGCAGCTAAACAGCTAGCTTTCTATCAAATAGAATCGGAGATAAACTACATTTGTACCGGGTCGAAGTGAATCATGATTTGTTCATTAAATTATATGGAAAGTCAAATAAAATTTTTTAAAAACTTTAAAATGTCTTTGAAAACTGATGATTGATTATTCATTTTGGTTTGTTGTGTTAAGTTGTTTCTATGCCATACCGGACTTCCTGTTCAGCGCCACCTTCCTCCCAACCACTTCACTCCCTTCCCGTGTTGTTTTGTTGTTGTTGTTGTTGTTGTTGTTGTTGTTGTTTTCAAAGGGAGCTTTGAAGACGTTTTTCCGTCATAGCTGTGTCTGCAAAGGGGGAGGGGATGGGGAAGGATGCAAATCGGGGGATTGGGGGGGGGGGGGGGGGGATCTTGATCTGCTCTCTCATTATTCCCCCATTTACTCCTCTGTGCCTCAGGTGGCTGCAAGCCGCGATTGGGTCAGACCTTCGCTGGTCCCTTTAGATCACGGACCCTCCCTACTTTCAGCAGCGAGTCCCCTCATAGGTTTGCGTCGGCTCCTAACCAGCAATGTGCTGCGCTTTTTGTAAAGATATTGAAATGGGATGAATGTCGTACGTCACTGAAAAAGATGATAGTCAGAAATAGATGTGGCAGGGGAACAAACTGCTTCCTGAACTGTACACGACCTGCATGGCCGTTCCAGCCAACACCCTCGCTTACACTTAATGGGACATCTGTCGCTGTCCCTTGGCAGAGTTATCACACCTTAATGGGTGAGGGGATAGGCAGGTTTGGGGGGGGGGGGGTGCTAGAGGTGCTTAGAAGCAATCATACGCAGTTGGACTAGTTTTTGCTTTGTTGACGTCATGTAGTTCTCTCTGTTTCCGGGTCAAACCGAGTTCCTATCCGCTCAGCACTGTGGTCGGACAGGGGCTCTCAAATAGCAGCCAGCCCTAACAACAGACAGAGCTGTCAAAGAACCAGCCAGCCATACTGCAGATAGGCATGTCAATAGACAGAACCGCACCAGTCTCGCAGACAGGCTGTCAGATGGCCAGCCAGCCATACAGCCAGACAGGCGTCAATAGCACAGCCAGCCCATACAGCAGACAGGCCTGTTCAATGGCCAGCCAAACCATACAGCAGACAGCTGTCAATGCCTGCCAGCCATACAGCAGACAGGCTGTAAACAGCCAGCCAGCCCATACAGCAGACAGGCTGTCAATAGCAAGCAGCCAACCATACAGCAGACAGGGCTGTAAACAGCCAGCCAGCCACTACAGCAGGACAGGCTGTCAATAGAGCCAGCCATACACAGCAGCCGGCTGTAAAACGGCCAAGCCAGCCATACAGCAGACAGGCTGGCTGTCAATATGCAGCCAGCCATAACAGCAGACAGCTGTCAACGGCCAGCCAGCCCAGCCAGACACATGCTGTAAACAGCCAGCCAAGCCATACAGCAGACAGGCTGTCAAACGGCCAGCCAAGCCCTACAGCAGACAGGCTGTAAACAAGCGCCAGCCAGCCATACCAGCAGAACAGGCTGCCAATGACCAGCCAAGCCCGATACAGCAGACAGGACTGTAAACAGCCAGCCAGCCATAAGGCAGAACAGAGCTGGGTCCATAGGACCAGCCAGCCATACAGCAACAGGCTGTAAAAACGGCCAGCCAATCCCTACAGCAAACAGGCTGTAAACAGCCAGCCAGCCATACAGCCAGACAGGCTGTCAACGGCCAGCCAGCCCTACAGCAAAACAGGCTGTAAAACAGCCAGCAAGCCAGCCATACAGCGAACAGGCTGTCAATAGCCAGCCAGCCCTACAGCAGACAGGCTGCCAATAGCCAGCCAGCCCACGAGCAGTCTGGTCAAGTAGCCCAGCCCAACCAGTACAGCATACAGGCTGTCAATGGCCAGCCAGCCATTCAGCAGACAGGCTGTCAATAGTGCCAGCCCAGCCCTACAACAGACAGGCTGTCAATTAGCCAAGCAAGCCATCACAGCAGACAGACTGTAAATAGCCAGCCAGCACACAGCAGACAGGCTGTAAATAGACAGCCAAGCCACACAACAGACACAAAGCGCTCGTCTGTCCGTTCATTATCGGGGAAGAAAAAAACGGCTCTCATTTATAAAACAATCAGCTTTGTGTCACGTGCCTTTAAAGAGAATACGCTCAATTTCTTTCGTCCCCTTGTTTTCACGTTCTGCTGTCCTGGATTCTAAAAACAGTCCTCGCTCCTTCGTCTCTCTCTTCACATTGTCTTTCTGCTCCTCAAAGCCACTGGGAAGTCCTGTGTTTGTTCAGTTTGTTTGTCTGTCATTTGTGACGTGTATAAGAAGACATACTTGTCGAAAGTGTACTGTGGTGTTTGTTTCGTTACTGTGAAATAGGCGTTGATCTGCGCCCGTGTTGTTCAGCTCATGGCTGTGGACCCAAACAGCCCTGAAAGCTCGTCAGAGTGTGTCTTTCGTCCTAGCGACAGTTGGCGTCTGTGAAATAGTTTGCCAACGTTTTTTGACATAGTCAAACCCCGGGTCATCAACATCAAGAGCACTTAGTTGCATTCTTGAGGGCGTGGCGAAGAAGACTCTTCAAGTGATTGAGAATGACTCCAGGTGTGTGGGTGGGATGGGTGTGTGTTTGTGTGCGTGGAGTGTGTGTGTGTGTGTGGTGTGGTGTGTGTGTGTGTGTGTCATCGAGATAGGAGAGAGAGTGTGTGTGATGCGAGTGTGTGTGGTGTGTGTGAGATGAGAGAGAGAGAGAGAGGGTGGGATCGACGAGGAGAAGAGAGAGAGAATGTACGTGCGTTCGAGTGGCCTGTGTGTGATCAGTGTGTTGTGTGTGTGTGTCGTGGTGTGTGTGTGTGTGTGTTTGATGAAAGTCAAGCTCACAGGGCACAGGGGCGAATGAAGCTGAAGCTTGTGGGCAGGCAGGAAGGCATGGCGACATGACAGATTGACAGCGTTGTATGTGTGTGTGGAGCCCGTTCGCCCCTGGTTGTCTTGGTCGGTTCACACACCGCCTCTCACTCTGTGAAGATTGTGCAGTCTTGACAATCGGTGGAAAAACCTTGTTCCACGGAGGACATTACACTCCCTGTCCACAGTTTGTGACGGATGATGAAGCACCGTGATAAGGTGTCCTGGTACACTGCAAAGTAAAAGGTGGCAGTTTCTCGGAAAAGAAGATTTGATATCTGACAAGTAAATAGAGTCTGACCGTCATGGGCAACCATCTGCTGCGTTTCACGGAGCACTATGTAACAATGGTTATGGTTGACGCGTGTTTTTTTTTTTTTTTTTTTTTAATGTTTCCATGGTTGTGTTGAGACACCACTGCCCTATGTTTAAAAACAGCCATCTAGGAAAGAAGACCCAGCAGCCCTGTCTTGTGCTGAGATCAGGTGTGGCCCTCCATGGGGGACCAAGAAACGTGTGTAAATCTGCTGACAGCTCCTCTAAACGACCCGATGGAACACGTCAACATCAGAGGGCGGCAGGAAGCACTTCCGCTCATTCGCCATTCACGCATGGCTTCTCTCCGTTGTCTGTTCTGCCACGGATCAAAGTCAGTGAGACTCCTTCAAAGTTCCGCAAATTGCGAGTGAACACGCGAGTTGGAATGTGGTTGTGGTTTTTAAAGCAGTCTGACCTTAATGCCTGTCAGATGGAAGCTCTCGTGGTGGTGACTTCAACACACGAGTTGGAATGTGTGTTGTTTAAAGCAGTCTGGCCTTAATGCCCGACAGATGGAAGCTCTCGTGGTGGGTGACTTCAAACACACGAGTTGGAATGTGGTGTTTAAAGCACAGTCTGACCTTAATGCCTGACAGAAGGAAGCTCTCGTGGTGGTGACTTTCCTTTGCCAGTGTTTCGGCACTGCAGTGAAAAATAGCTTGTCACCCCCGGCTTGACCACAAGGACACTTTTTCTCTGTTGCTGTAGGGTTTTTGACCTCCGTATTTTATCGACAAGATTGCTCAGATGTCTTGAAAGATGGACTCTAACAGCAGAAACACATTACATCTAAAATAATGAGGGGGATACGTTTAAGTGATTAGCGTTGCTTATTCCCGGCTAGGAGGTCGAGGATTCGATTCCCATCAGAGCCATTTATGCTGGAGGGGGGGGGGGGGTGCTCAGATCGGCTTCTGATCAGAGCTGAGTTTGTTACAGGCTCAGTTGGGAAGACTGGGGCCACTCAGTCGAGTTTCATCCCGTAATGAATGCCTCACGTAAGAATTCCTTAAATTTAATGACCAACACTGCAGGTGTATGTATCTCTCGGGGATAAAATTATGAAAGTAAACATAAAAGTACACCCCTGTCAGGCAGTCCTCAGACCAGAATGGAAGTCTGTAGCATTGTTTCATCACTATCCTAATTGATCAGCATGAAAAAAAAAAAAAAAGCCCGAATTCTGTGGGGTCTGCCATGCCTTGCTGTCATGGTGACCGTAGTTTCCATGTCCTCTCCACGTCTCTGGCCTTGGGGAGGTTCTGTCGGGGTCGCTGTGGTGTCGGCAATTCACGGGGATTATCATGGGACGGAACGGACGTGGTCGCGCCCTCCAGGGGGAGGGGGGGGGGGGGGAGAGCTCACTCTCGCTGTTTCGGCGAAAAAGCAATTATTGTCGTCAGTAGTGAGCTTAGTAGGTGGTGTCCTGCGTTTGCTGGATCAGAACAGGCGCCACTGAACACCACAAAAGTGACTCGGCAGCAGGGCCAGTGTCTCCTCCGATGAGTTTCCCCATGACGACCTGACATTGGCTGCTCCCTGTGGATTACCGGTGCCGGGCTGTGGAGGGACGGCCTGGGTGTGGCTGTGGTCGGGGAGCGGATTAAGCGGCGTGGGCGCCATGCCAATGAAGTCGCACTGAAGATGATCCAGCAAACTGAAAAAAAATCATTCAACCAGAACTCAGATCATGAAATGATCCAATCAGTTAGAGTCATACATGCACTGTTTTCTTAATGAAAGTCTTCTCTTAACACCAACATCTGTTGATTTTTTTTTTTTCAGGCATTGAATTGGAACGTCTAGAGTTTCAAAAATTAAAAAGCCGTACTGGTCTCCATCATCGACCCAGAGAACAGAACTTGAACACTATGGACGCCAGCGTGGTGACCCCACCCACCGCCAGCTCTAACAGCATCACCACCATCACCACCACCACCACCACCACCACTACTACCAGCACCCCCCATGGCAGACCCACCACCATCCCCCACTCCCCCTCGCCCGGCTAGACTCTACGATCTCCGAGAACGTGACGAGGGGTCACAGCGTCGCGGCTCACCAGCCGACCCAGTCGGCGAGGTCCTGCGTGTGCCCGTGGCTGTACATCCTCAACGCGGCGTGCTTCCTGCTGGTCGTCATCGCTCTGGGCACCCCCAGCATCTGGCTGGCCTACACCATCAGCGACCCGGAGGAGGAGGGCGAGGAGGTGTACGTGCGGAAAGGGCTGTGGTCCAAAGTGTCGCTATCCGGCGCACGGCTCGCACTGCCATTTCGTCCTGGCGCTGGTCGGTGAGTGCTTTCCCCTGTCTGCCGCAGGAAGCCAAGGTTCCTTATACCTTGGATGTTATTTCCCTTTCTTTCTTTTTTTTTTTTTTTTTTTTTTTTTCTTTTTTTTTTTTTTCTTTTTTTTTTCTTTTGGGGGGGTAATTCTTTTCTTTTCTTTTCCCAAAGCCACCAAAATGAAAATAAAAATGTGGAGTGCCGATCACTACCAAGCTGAACAGATCCTGTGTTGGCCTTTCAGGTCAATGCATGTGTCTCTGAAAGGGGAGGTAAAAGCTGCTACAGAATGAAGTTACTTCCCATGTATTGTTTTTAAAAGAGTATAGAAGATGCGTAATATCAGCGTTTATGTACCTCGAACGTCTCAATATTCCACAAAAAATGTAACACTCCGTAGACAGTTGCACATTCGTAACAGTTCCTTCTTAAGGTTCACTTTCAGCGGTCAGTTTTGTAACAATTCATTCCACAGATCTTTGGATCTACCGCTTGATCCGGATTCGCGTCACGGAGCTGGTTCCAAACTGTTCGTCTTTGGGCTACTTTCTATGATTCCATCTTGTTTAGTTCAAACTGGCCGTCGGCGCTGCGTAGTTTTAGCACAATTTCCTGACAGACAAATACAAAAACACGAAAGGACATGCGTGTATGTGTGTGTGTGTGTGTGTGTGTGTGTGTGTGCGTGTGTGTTTGTGTGTGTCATTCATTTTACGTCTTTCCACTTATCGTGATATTAGACGAAAAAAAAAACAAAATCGTGCCGAAAGAGAGAGAGAAGGGGAAAGAAAGAGCGTATGTGCTTATGCTTGTGCACGCACATGTATGTGCGCGAGTGCGTGTGCTCGTGTGTGTGTATGCGAGTGTGCTTGAGTATGTTTGTGTGCATATGTGTGTGAGTGCTTATATGAATAATAATGGTAATTACAAAACACTTAAATCGTTCAAATAAGCTGGAAATGTAAAAAAAAAGCTAAAATGTTGACAAAACCAATAACCGCGCAGGAGAGGCCTACACCGCTCACGTCTTGCTGCCACTGGCAGTGCTGCCAGCCTTCCTGGGGCTGTTCCTGGAGTGCCTCAAGACCAGCTGCCGGTGCCTGCGTCGTCACAGCGTCATCGTCACAAGCTGCACCCTGCTAGCAGGTGGGTCTGGCGCATCACTGGAACGAAACGCACTTAAGGGCCTTGCTGCCAGTCGGGGCACGTTACCGTGTCTCGGCCCATGAGGATGAACATTTGAAATGATCGCTGAAAATATGATCGACACAGATGAAGAAGAGATAGTAACTGCTGGTCCTGCTAGAGCTAGGGCAAAGAACACTGACGTGAAATACAGGTACCTATAGAGAAGGCAATACAACAATACAACGTTTACACACACAAGTGCCTCCAGAGAAAGGCAACACAACGTTGGGCGTCACAGACCTTCTGGAAGTGAGGGAAGGTGCCAGACTCCAAACTTCGGGGGCCGGAATAGCTCAGTGTAGAGCGCCGGACTCGTATATATCTTGGTGATGCTGGGGTTGCGGGTTCGAATCTCCGCCGGCCCGTTTCGGTACGGTGGGGGGGGGGGGGGGGGTCCCTCGGAGTTAACATTGGTTCCGACTCCATTTCCCGTACGGTCCTTCGAATGAGACTATAGACCGAGGTTCCGTGTGTGAACGCACGCATAACATCTTGCACACACGTCAAATCCCATCACCAACTTTCGGTAAGAGAAGGCCAGTTTGGCCGATAGCAACCATCTTCCCCGAAGTTGGAGTATGGCTGCCTTAATGGCAGGATGGAAAAAAAACTCCACTCATGCACACAAAACTCCACTCCCTTCGTTGGGTAGATGGGATTAATGCTTGCCTGTCTATACAGGGAGTGTACGCAGAAAAAAAAGAACAATAAAATGAAATAAACCAAACTTGTTCGACATGATTCACAGAGATGACCTTTGACCTGTGGCCTGTGAAGGGAACGTTGAATCTGGTCCATGTGGAGGGGAAGTGGGTTTTACAGAAAGAAGCTGAATCCGAAACTTGATTGGTTAATCTGCATCTTTGCACATCCTCTCTTTTGTTTAGAAGTTTTTAGTATATGTGTACGGCAACCTGATTCGTTGAAGTTCGTACACTTCCTCGCGATTGGCTGAGAGAACTGGCGGCGCAAACCTGTGGAACTGGCTGCTTTTTTACTTTCTTTGTGTTTTGTTTTGTTTTGTTTTGCTTTTTTTTTTTTGTTGTTGTATGTGGTCAGTTCATATTGTGTCAAAACTGTTCCATTGTTTCACGTCAAAACAAACGTGTGGTGCACTGTTTCCAGCGCCTCCCCCGACCCCCACACTCTTCAGGAACAGAATTTTGAAGCTATTCGGCGCCTGGTCCTTCCTCATGAGATGCTGTAGACTGGAGCGAAACGCTTCATGAAATTGGAACAATGGGCCAATGAATAGAGCTAGTGGTGGACACGTGATAACTCTTCGTTGCAAATCAACTATCTGACGAGACCTGGGCTTGCCATCTTCAATATCTCCATCTGTTGGCAACGTTTTTCCTTTGCAATGAAGTGTCTGAAGAAAAGAAAAAGAAACACCCGAAGGTGCTGGGAAGGACCCAGAGAAGCACTGTCTTCACCTGCCTTTAGAGCAGTCCTGTACCACCCTTGGAGGCCTGCGCTGTGTTGACGATGGGTACAGGCACGCGCAGGACACTCCATTAAGATATCAAGGGACATAACTGCTCCTGAACAGAGGTAAATCAGACTACAGGATGCAACTCGTAACAGCCTTAAAGTAGCATCCCCCTGGGTGTATCAGCCCGTATTCCATGACTGCAGAGCCCACCGGCGAAAAACACCACCCTCCACCTGTCACGTGATTACTCTTCGCTGCAAATGAACTATCTGACGAGACCTGGGCTTGCCATCTTCAGTATCTCCATCTGTTGGCAACATTTTCCCTTTGCAATGCAGTGTCTGTTCTTAAAGGAAGAACAAGTTCACCTCGGGAAAAAGACAATGCACACGATCAGTTTACGACATACTTCATGGACCTGTTTCAACATTACTAAAAAGAAATCAAACTGAGAGTCAACATAAGTTATTGCTGTAAAAGAAATCAAGATAATTCAATGATATTTTACATTAAGAAGAAAATGATTTATATATAAAGGACGATAATGAAGAAGAAGAAGAAGAAGAAGAAGAAGAAGAAGAAACTCTTACACACAGAGGCATAAGTAACTATGAACAACATGTTTAAGGTTGGGGTTTTTTTTTCATGGCATATATCAGTGACATTATTTCCACTACCTTGTTACTGGCCCTTACCAATGACCAATGACAATTTCCTCTTGATCGTTTTGTTCCAACTTACCTGACCCATGAAATCAGACACGGGGGGGGGGGGAGGGGGGGGGGCCTGAGAGGAACAGGGATCCAGAGCGGCTGGAACTGACCGTGAATTCTGGACCCCAGCTGTGCCATCGGCAGCGTCATGCCCCCAGTTGAAGGAGTCAAATAATTTTGCTGCGGAGCATTCCATCGACTATGTCTGTGCCTGTGCCTGCGAAAACAGGCCGCTAGCCTGCCATCCAGAGATGAAGGGTGCACGCTGAGTGCAGAATGCGCTGCCGGCGTGATGCAGGAATGGGACGGTAGCCAGCGCGGAGTGTCCTGTCTGGGTGGTTCCTCGGTTCTACAGGAAACGTGTCCATACAGCCTTGACACCTCCCCTTGCTCCGATTTCTTGCCACCTCCTTGGAAAACGTGTTTGAGCCGGGACACTTTGTCACGTTACAGAGGTGGAGTTGTGACACAGGGTAAATAGGGGACACATTATCATGTGACGGAGGATTAGTTGGCGCACATTGTCAGATGACGGAGGCTAAGCTGGGACACATTGTCACGTGACAGAAGTTAAGTTGTGACACATTGTCATGTGACAGAGTTTAAGTAGGGACACACTTTGTCGCGTGACAGAGGTTAAGTGGGGACACTTTGTCATGTGACAGAGGTTAAGTGGGGGCACTTTGTCATGTGACAGAGGTTAAGGTAGGGACACTTTGTCATTTGACAGAGGTTAAGCTGGGACACGTTGTCATGTGACAGAGGTTAAGTAGGGACACTTTGTCATGTGACAGAGGTTAAGTAGGGATACTTTGTCATGTGACAAAGGTTAAGTAGGGACACTTTGTAATGTGACAGAGGTTAAGTAGGGACACTTTGTCATGTGACAGAGGTTAAGTAGGAATACTTTGTCACGCGACAGAGGTTAAGTAGGGATACTTTGTCACGTGACACAGGTTAACCTGGGACACTTTTCATGTGACAGAGGTTAACCTGGGACACTTTGTCATGTGACAGAGGTTAACCTGGGACCCTTTGTCATGTGACAGAGGTTAACCAGGGACACTTTGTCATGTGACAGAGGCTGAGTAGGGACACATTGAGCAGGAATCGCTCAGTTGGTAGAGCGCCGGACTCGTGATCCTGGGGTTGCGGGTTCGAATCTCCGCCGGGCCGTTTCGGTACAGGGGGATTTTTCCCTCAGAGTTTAACATTGGTTCTGACTCCATTTCCCATACAGTCCTTCGAATGAGACTCTAAACCGAGGTTCCGTGTGTGAACGCACGCATAAACATCTTGCACACACGTAAAATCCCATCACCAACTTTCGGAAGAGAAGGCCAGTTTAGCCGTTGGTATGGATGACACGTTACACACATAGCATGCACCCTGCGTGAGAAATGGAAAGAATGAAGGAAGTAAGAGAAAACTGAGCGAACGATATTGAACGATACTGACCGGATGACACGGGAAACGACTGAATGAAGCGCCAGCTGGCGGCTCTTCAGTCGGCACTACCCAGGTAGGCAGCCCGTTGTGTAAACGAGTGTGGATTGTAAAGCGCTTAGATCTTGGTCTCTAGCCGCGAATAGGCGCTATATAAGTATTCATTATTGTTATCATTATTATTATATTGTCACGTGACAAGATTAAGCTGGGGCACATTGTCACGTGACAGAGGTTCTTGGATAGCAGATGGGGGTCACAGGGTGATATCAGGTTGCATCACGTAGAAGCTGGAAGATGCATGTCGTCTTCCATGTCTTTTTTTTAACTCACTCTACACTCTTTTTTTTTTCTTTCGCCTTTGCTCTCTTTCTTCACTTTACTCTTCAGTCTAGAAGGCCAGGTTATTATTGTTCCTTCTTGTTGTCGAAAAACGTTTCGGTTTACAAGTCAACTTTGTCTTCATAATAAAACGAATTAGAATAAGTAAATGAAAATATAAGATAATTTGTTTTAAAAACCTGTAATTCAGATCTCAACACAATTGCTGGGTTGGCCAAATATTGAAAACTAAATTGCACACACAACAAAACAACAACTATGAGATCAGAATCAAAATCGTCCCCTTTCGTTTGAATTCATTAGTTTAGTAACTCGTTCGATCAGTGGTTTCTTTGTTCCTTTCTTTGTTTTCCCCTCTGTCTATCTTTTCTAGTGAGTACGCTCGCA
>JADBJO010005363.1:140000-142500 GCA_016801955.1 Conus betulinus | reverse complement strand
GTAAGGGTGACCATCCAGCAAATTCAAAAAGTTGTTGCCCAGTGTGGAAAAAGGAATGCGAGATTCAGAAAGTAAAGATTGAGAGAAAAATGTTCCTTTACTGAGGCTAGAAGATTAGTGGAAGCTAGGACTCCTTCGACTTCTACTTATGCACAGAAGGTGGTCAACGATTCTGCGAACCGGTCATCGGGTGATGATCTGGGAGCAGCTCCATTCACTGCTCTGGAGAAGAAATTGACAGAATTGTTGTCATCGGTTTTGGATCGGCTTACTACACTTGAGCAATCAGTTGAGGTTTTGACTCAGAAATGCAATAGTGTTCCGACCAGCAATGTACAACAGGCTTCTGTCCCTGCTGTGAGGGAAGAGGTGTTTCAGTTGTACAAAGTACTGTGGACCAGAGGTCAGGGGTGAAGGATCGGAGGAAAGAGTTGTCCCCTCGCTCACAAGTCAACAACAGCAAATACGAGACAGGCACGCAGTGAGGAGCGTCCTTTTCGGAC
Organism: Conus betulinus; assembly: GCA_016801955.1. NCBI lineage: Eukaryota > Metazoa > Mollusca > Gastropoda > Neogastropoda > Conidae > Conus > Conus betulinus. The sequence goes on along the minus strand of JADBJO010005363.1, from coordinate 141,997 downwards.
TCCAGATCCTCTTAGGGGAAAATCTCGAAGTCAGATATTTGGTGCAGCAGGTTTCAGTCCAGTAAGAGCAAACTCCAAGCATGGCAACAAACAACTTAGAAATTTATCAGGAGCATCGGCTTCTGATCTTGTCTTGAAGAACCGTTTTAGTTCTTTGATGGATAGTGAAGTTTCTGGGGAAGAGGGCTGATAGATATTCTTTTAATAACCTTACATGGACATACTCCAGTGGAACATAAGGGGAGTTAAAGCAAATGGTCGGGACCTTGAGCTATTGTTGGCAGAGTATAGATCTTTGATAATTGCTCTTCAGGAAACCCTTTTAACTGCAAGTAAGAAGCATGAGATTACTGGTTTCTCCTGCATACACAAGCCAGCTTCTGCAGACTTTTCAGGGAGAGGTGTTTCGCTTTATATTCATAATTCGGTACGGTACTTTATACGGATATTCCACTTCAGACGGATCTGGAGGCAGTGGCTGCTCGTATCTCGTTAAACAAGGCAGTTACGATATGCTGTTTGTATCTGTCTCCATCTTTTGTGATTTCAAAGAGTCAGTTGGATGGTTTAATTTCTCAACTCTCCCTCGTCCATTTCTTTTATTAGGTGACTTGAATGGTCATTCTCCACAGTGGGGAAGTAACTGTACTAATTCCCAAGGGAAAGTTCTTGAGGATTTTATATCGGATCATGATCTCTGTCTTCTGAATTCAGGCTCACCGACCTTTTGTTCTCCTTCTGGTTCCTTGACTCACTTGGATTTGTCTATTTGTGATCCTTCCTTATTTTTGGACTTAGAGTGGCAAGTTCATTCGGACCTAAGCGGGAGTGATCACTTTCCGATTTTTATTTATTTTACGAAGCAATTGCAGGAGTCCCCTCGGGAAACATGGAAGCTCCGCTCTGCAGATTGGAGTCTTTATCAGCAACAGATTTTAAGTAGAATGCCTTTGAATCTGTTGCAGAGTTATGATGATCCTGTTTTGCAGTTCACTAAAGTGATTGTAGAGAGTGCTAACGAAGCTATTCCCAAGTCCCGTGATAAACCTAATGATGTTAAGACCCCTTGGTATGATAAAGAGTGCAAAACTTTGAAGGGTAAGAGAAAGAGTGCTCAAAGACTTTTTGCTAGATTTCCTATGGTGGGAAACAAAGTTAAACATCAGGCATGTAGGGCTAAGTGTCGGTATACTTTTAAAACCAAGAAGAAAGAATCTTGGAAAAAAATTTTGTTCAAATCTATCTTTTAAGGTCAATTCAAGGAAAGTCTGGAAATTAATCCGTAAGATTAAGGGAAAGTCGGCTACATCAGTATTAAAAGTTTGCAAGTAAACGGATCAATTATTACAAATAAAAAGGAGGTTGCTAACTTGTTAGCTGCTACTATTCACCACAATTCGTCAGCTGATCATTATTGCAAGGAATCCCAGCGTATCAAAGATCTGCGGAGTCAAAATCTTGTTCTTTCGTGCCAGATAGTTCTGAGGATTATAACTGCGTTTTCAGCATGGATGAGTTAAAGGACGCCATTTTGAAAGCCAACAACTCAGCTCCTGGACCAGATGACATTCATTATCAATTTATTCAACATTTGCCAGCTGATGTTGTTCCTATTCCTAAACCAGGGAAAGATCATTCGGATCCTAACAACTATCGTCCTATAGCTCTTACTAGTTGCTTATGTAAAACTATGGAGAGAATGGTATATTCTCGATTGTTATGGCAGTTAGAGTGTCTTGGGGCATTGGATGTTTCCCAGTGTGGATTTCGGAACAACCGCAGTACTACTGATCACCTGGTTCGATACGAGTCTTTTATCAGGAATGCTTTGATTAATGGAGAACATGTAGTTTCTATTCTCTTTTTGATTTAGAAAAAGCGTATGACACAACATGGAGGTATGGAATTCTTCAGGACTTGAAGGCACTTGATTTCAAAGGTAATTTACCAATGTTTATTGCTAATTTTTTGTCTAACAGGCATTTCAGTGTTAGACT
>JADBJO010005363.1:132500-135000 GCA_016801955.1 Conus betulinus | reverse complement strand
TAAACAATAAACAGTAAACAAGTGGGGTAGTTTTTGCTCCCATAAGGAAACCTAACACACAGTAACTTTTATCCAAGACTGGCACAGCCTTTAGAACTTGAATAAAGTCAGACAAATACAAACAATCTAATAGTGAGGGGGGTGGGGTGGGGGAAACAAGCGCAGGCCAACAACTAACTGAGTTTTCATACCTGTAATATATTTTCTTAATTTCATGTTCCCAGTTTCTCCATTTTCTACCTCCACCCCCCCTCCCCCCTCCTTAATCCAAAGATTTGCCAAGTCATTACTATGAAGACAATTTAGTTGTTGGCCTCCGCTTGTTCCCCCCCCCCCCCCCCACTATTAGATTGTTTGTATTTGTCTGACTTTGCTTAAGTTCTAAAGGCTGTGTCAGTCTTGAATAAAAGTTACTGTGTGTTAGGTTTCCTTATGGAGCAAAAAAATACCCCACTTGTTTACTGTTTACAATACTCATCAAATACGCAACACGATAACTAATCTACTGATCTCCATGATAAGGGAGATACGATCAGGTCACGATGGTGCTCACCATTTTGCTGTACAGGCCATTAGCAGGTAACAAAAGATAGTAAAATGCTCTCTTCTTCATCATCATCATCATCATCATCATCATCATCATCATCATCATCATCATCATCATCGTAAAAAGCAATAACAGCAGCAGCAGCAGCAATAACAACCGCAACAATAGAAATGATAATGATAATAATGATAGTGACGGTAATAGTGAAACAACAACAATGATAATAATGATAATGAGAATAAAAAGTACTACCACTACTGCTACTACTAATACTGCTACTACAACTACTGCTACTACTATTGATGATGATATGATGATAATGATGACTATGATAATAATGATAATTAATGATAATCATCGTCGTCATCATCATACTCATATTTATGACCAACACATGACAATCTGTGGTGGGGGTCAAACAGACATTGGAGAATGAGAAGCTTTTATCCATTCTAGACAGTGTATACAGTCTCGCTACCTAGGTACCAGACTGTAACGAAAAGTTGGCATATTATACATTGCAACGAGAGAGAGAGAGAGAGAGAGAGAGGAGAGAGAGAGAGAGAGAGAGAGAGAGGAGAGAGAGAGAGAGAGAGAATATGTGCCACAACGAAAGAAAAAGGTGAACACAGTAGAACAAAATGTAACAAAAAATGTAGAAACAAGGACAGAGAAAAAACAAAACAAAAAAAAAACAAAAACAAAAAAAAAAAACAAAAGAAAAGAAAAGAAAAGAAACAAAACAAACAAACAAACAAACAAACAAAACCCGTAGAATTCCGATTGCCGTTCGTACCAGGAAAACCTTAGCATTCATACAGCGATGCAGAACATTAAAAAAAAAAAAATCTGCGAATTCAATATTTGCACAATGGTACATTAATACTAAGAACGGGCCAAAACGAGAGGGAAAGATAGCTGGCGGGGGGGGGGGGGGGGGGGGGGGGGGGGGGGGGGGGGGGAGGGGGGGCCTGTGGAGAAGGGGGTGGATCAAATCCATGTTGTCAAAATGTCGTGTTCTTGTTGCCTGCCTCCGTTCATTTAAATACCGTCTTAGTCAGAAATCACTCGAAATAATGTACAAGTCATTTATTTTGCCCCCATTTCGATTTTTCGGAAGTCGTTGTGGGGATAATTGTACAAACAAAAAGGCTGAAGATTTAGAAAAATGTGCATCTAGATGCGATTAGAACTATAGTCGGCTCGGTCCGAGGGACTAGCCACCAAAAATTATACAAGGAATCCGGTTTACATCATTAAAAGAGAGACGACGACGTCATAAAATCATTCTGTACTACAAAATTGTCAACGGTATTGTTCCTGTTTACCTGTCTAATCGACTTCCCCATCTTATATCCTCTGTCAACCCTTATCACCTCAGGCGCCCCCTGGAGAGGCAGATGCCAAAGTGTAGATTAGATATATGCAAATCTTCCTTCTTTCCTTCATCTACTGCTCTTTGGAATGACCTCCCTGACAATATCAAAGTATCTAATTCTCTTAGGTTTCAAGCGTTTCCACAGCAGTACCGATAGTATCGTGCCTAGATGTTACTACTTATCCGATAGGACGTCAGAAATAATTTGTGTAAGTTGAGATTAGAAATGAGTGACTTAAACAACGATCTTTTCAAACGGCATCTTAGAAACAACCCTTCCTGTAGTGACTGTGGCACAGCAGTTGAGGATGCAGCCCGTTTCTTAATTAATTGTCCACTCCATCAACAGGCCCGTGCTCTGACAATAGAAACTTACATGACACAGTAAAACGCGACATCTCAACATTATTGACTGGTAACCTTGACCTGGATGTGGACACAAATACAGAGATATTTACTATGGTTGGAAATTTTGTTAAACTTTCTAATAGATTTGCACTTAACTAAATTTATTCGGTTACCACATTTACCTTCCCGGTCTTCTACCTGGTATGGAATACCCTTGATTGAAATGG
>JADBJO010005363.1:107500-125000 GCA_016801955.1 Conus betulinus | reverse complement strand
CAAATCCCTTGCTGGGGAGTGGTTCGTGGCTTGGGACAGGATGGTGAGTAGCTCTGGTATGGGTCCAGAATCTCGCCCTTCCCTCTGAAATTCAGAAGCTTTGTTCTTTCACTGATAGGGTTTGTTGTCTGAGATTTTTCAGAATTTCTTAGAGGAAGGGAGATTGGGGTGGGGGGGGGGGGGGGTACTGTGGGAACACAGGAGGAGCCGGTCTGGAATTGCATCCTGGGGGATGAGTGAAGGCACGTGCCCTTTCTCATCCACCAGAGACTACTCTCGGGCGTGGAGGGGTCATGGAACATTACACCGGGTCTCCTCCTCCTCGGTGTTCTATGGTGCTTGTTCTACTACTGCAACATACACCAGACATCACCGCTTAATCTACAAACGTCAATCATTGCTTGGTCCCCAGGTCAGCGTGAAATAACGTCTTCCTCTGGGAGGCCACTGCCATGTCCGTCTGGTAACAGTCCTCATGAACCTGCCGACGACAACGTTTGACACAAGCTGACCACAGAAATGGACTCGGTACATGATTTTGAAACTGAGGTCACGCCAGGAGCGGACTTCCAAGGCCAAAGAATTTGTGATTTTTTTTTTTAATGAATTCTGAGGATATTGTTGTGAAACTTCATTCTGGCTAGTAACTTCATGACAGAGCTGTAGTCTGAGCTCTTTCTTTAATGTGCCTAAGCGAAAGTTGCGGAGATTCGACAGTGTTTGTCAGGACATTTGAGTAACGTTGATCAGAGACGCATCCATTGTGTTAATAATACTCAGCCGTTTGGGTCAAGTGTTCCCAGCTGAGCCCGCAGTGCATTTAACTCCGGAAAGAAACCGAACTGGAAACATGAAAATCCCAAAGCTAAACGTCTCTGACAGCAATGGAACCGACAACTTACCAGCCTGCATGACAGCGAACACTAGCCACTGCGCCAAGGCAGAATTTTGAAGAACGCTTGCGCGCTTTCACCCTGGAAATTCCACCCGACCTGGCTTTTCTGTCGACCATTCCATCCCGGCTCCCATCTCTCCTCCATCCCTTTCACGACCCCCCCCCCCCCCTCCCGTTTTGTTTTGTTTTTGTTTCAAGACAAGCCTCTTCCCACCTTGCTAATCCCTATGTTCTGTGTTATTATTATTGTCCTGCTCCGATCCTCTTTGCACATTTGGAATTTTCTATGAGAAATACCTTTCCCTATCCAGCAGGGGCAGGGATTTAGCCCCATGCTGACGAGAACAGCTGCATCGCGACGGACACTAAAAAGGTTACAACACAAGTGAAGATGTCGGCCTAAGCGTGCAGATGTCCAAGTATTCCGATATGTCTCCGTAAGGTGGTTGTGCACACACACACACACACACACACACACACACACACACACACACATCCGCACATATTGTAGTGCAGTAAATTCTAAATCTGACAACACATCGTCTGTGGCATCATGTCGCCAGGATTTGTATGGATGTATATGACAGCTCCATGTAGTTAACATGAATAAGCCATAACTAATAATCTTCCAGTATGAAGATCATTGCATGCCAGAGATCTGTTTTGCTTCAGTGGTATATCGCAGCAGTACATAGGCCCCCAACTGTTAATAATGTGCAAAAAGGTTTTTCTTCAGTATTCGAGGGGGTGGGGGTGGGTAGGTCAGGGGTCCTTCCTTAGCCCGTTGCTGTAAAACATTTCATTTTATCAAAATATTGAATCTCGTTTACAAGAATCAAGAATTTAGTGGCTGTTTATATTCTTTTATCATATTCCAGCTTCAGCTATATTAACATTAGGCTCACACAGGAAGATACCTTAAGGACGGAGAAAAAAAAAACTCGAAGAATAATAACACAGAGAGCTTCTGCCTGTCAATAGATCACATTACTAGCGGGTTGAAATAGTATATATGGCGAAGCACTCTCAATAACGACCAAAGTGTCCTTTGTTTTTGACAGAAAAAAGCGCTTGTACGGGGGTACGAAAGCAAATCTTTCCAGCATTCCTTAAGAACACAAGCCCAGACCTTAACATTGGATGTTGTTGGAGGTATATCCGCATGATCAGCAAATCTGTGAAGCAGAAAGGGTGTCTGCTCAATTGTTTGCACGTTCATTGACCGACACACAGATGGACAGGCAGACAGAAGGAAGGGGGGGGAAAAGGCAGTTGTCTGCTCCATAGACTAAGCCTGGACGTTGGGGAAAGTGAAAAAGAGGCATGAACAAATTGTTGCCGTGCAGTTCTTTTGATCTCCACGTGTGGAACATTTCAGTTGCAGTTGTACTCCGGCCTAGACGACCACACAGAATCCCATCAGAGAAGAGGACCCGACGAAATTATGACTCGAGCTGAGATGGGATTTCTTCTTCTTCTTCTTTAAAGACTTCGGATTTTTTTTTTTACCTCCATGGATCGCGGTGGGAAGGGAGGAGAAGTGGATGGGAGAAGTTGGGGTGGGGGTGGGGGGATGGGGGATGGGGGAGGGGAACTCGACCATTTTCATAACAAATGTAAATCCTGCCAATTACAACCAACAGAAAGCCCTCCATGCCTACAAAGCAGAAGGCATCACACACACACACACACACACACACACACACACACACACACACACACACACACACACACACACACACACACACACACACACACACCACACACACACACACACACACACACACACACGCACACACACACACACACACACACACACACACACACACACATCGATGACAACAACGTCAACAACAAGTAAGCATGGAGCCGCTTTGTTGTACTTTTCACTTTGAACGTGCAGGTTTTGATCAGTGTTCAGCTGGCATTATTGCTACGTGAAAACAACGCCAGGTCTACTATTATTGTATATTTGATGTTCACTCGAACACTATACTACATAATGTCTTATCGAGAGCCGGCTTCTCAATTCTATGAAATGTTTGATTTTTCCCTCCCCCTCCCCTCCGCACCCCCCCCCCCCCCCCCCCCCCCCCTCCTCTCCGACTAAATAATACTGCTTCCGTTGTAAAGATTCCAACCCAAAGAATGAGCACGTGAGTATGCTCACTTGTAACTTCGCATTTGTCACGTGATTACTACGACCCTTCCAGGGAGACGTTCAAATGGATTAAAACGTTAGCGATGCTTAGGAACAGAAAAGAAAAGTAAAATGCATATCCATACAGTGGGGCTACACGCTAACTTTCTATGGTTAAATTAATGTATTAGGCGTAATTCCATTATTATGCCGAAGTGATATTCAAAGAATGGTTAAAAACAGAGATGGGGAGTATGGGTAGGAATGTGGTGGGGAACATAAAAGGACTGAGCATTCAATCTTGCATTTGTCGTTTGTTTTTTTTTTTAAAAGTATTTGTAAAGCTATATGTAGCGACAAATGATATGCTCTCTCTCTCCCCCTCCCCTCTCTCTCTCTCTTACTTACACACACACACACACACACACACACACACACACACACACACACACACACACACACACACACACACACACACACACACACACACACACACACACACACACACACACACACACACACACACACACACACACACACACACACACAACACACACACACACACACACACAAGACACATACACATGCAGACACTATAAATAACAATAACAATGCAGTTCAAAGTCACTTGTATGAAAGACCAAACGTTCCAACATGTGAAGAAACATCTGAATAAACAGAAATAGATGATGAATAATCGTGCATTTGTGTCATTACGTCGAAAAAAAAAAAAAAAAAAACCTGCTGTTTGAGCTTGGCGGCAAGACGCTCCAAGGAAAAGGCGGTGATGTCAAATTGTCAAGCTGGGAGCACGCACACTGCGATTCTCACGAACACAAAGGTTGTGTGCAAGCAATATGACAACCTCACTGAAGAGCTGACAATAAGAAGTCTGGCGCAGGTGGATTCCTGAAAGGGCATGGTGGCCAGTGGAAGGAATTCCCTTGTCTTGAAGCGTTGATCACCTGCACAATTAAATGTGTGTCCTTAAAAGGTGAATAGAGGGAAAGCGAGACGAGACACGATAACCTCCCCTCCATCCCTGCCTTAAATATAGCTGTTCAATCAGCTCACGGATTTACTACGGCAAAAAAGCATTTCCAAAGCCTTCTTTGAATATAGTAAGGGAATTTGAGTGTATGAGAGAAGGACGTAAGTGTTCAGGTTAGCTAGGGATTAGAAAGAATTATGACTGGTCAACCGTTTTTCTTACGGTTAGGGCAGTAATCGTATGTCCATGACGAAACCGTCGCCGGACTTGACATTATATTTTTCGCTCACGTGGCAAACGCGCTGTTCTTCTACCTGAACTAGCAGCTGTTCACTGAATCCTCCTCTATGTTGAACAGACCCAACTGCGGGAGCATACGCAACTAATTAGAACTAGTCCCGTCATTGCTCGCAAGTTTATAGCTGTGTTAGCTCGTAACAAGTCTTCTGTCACTGGGAATAATCATGGATCAACAAAATCAATCGCACGATGAGGAAGAGATTGACTGTAAGTACCTATTACAGTCAGCTCCACGTTCCGATGTCTTGTCTTCTCGTCTTTCATTTCAGCGTAGCACCTTGTGCGTAAGAGTGAGCATGAGACTTTGAGCTGAAGACAGTCAGACTGTATCTCAAAGTGCACTTCAGATTTTGTGCCAAGGATTGTGCATCCTGCAAAAGTTGTGCCTAAAACTGCGAATCATATATCGCGCCTTAAAGTGCCAATCAATCGGTGTACCTAAAAGTCTCTCAACCAGGCATTGGCAGTATAAATCAAATGTGATTCGTTACAGTTTCTGTAGGACATTATGCCTAGAGGCACAAATCGAAGTTTGTGTGTAAAAATGCACTATTACCCATTGTGCCTAAAAGTGCCAATCTAACTTCTGGTCTGAAATGCGCTGTTAGATATCTTGTCTAAAACTGATGTCAGCCTCCGACACTACCATCATCATTAAACACCACATCTCCTCCCACTCAGCCGAACTTCCGCCACCCCATCGTTTATCCCATTGACTACCTGTTCGCGTTCTGTTTGATTTAAAAGCACGGAAAGATTACTAACACTCGCGAGAGAAGATACATGCAGTAAAACAGAGAGCCATACACCGGCACCTCTGACTGGCTGTTTGACGTCGTCGGGAGAGATTTGCTGAAAGATGGACATAATCGGGAATACGGATATCGGCAATAGTGTGTGTGTGTGTGTGTGTGTGTGTGTGTGTGTGTGTGTGTGCGTGCGTGCGTGCGTGCGTGTGTGTGCGCGCGCGCGTGCGTGCGTGCGTGCGTGCGTGTGTGTGTGTGTGTGTGTGTGTGTGTGTGTGTGTGTGTGTGTGTGTTATTCCAGTGAGAATACACGTGAAAATACGCGCGCGATGTCTCATGCCATGTGTGTGTCTAAAACGTGTCGCCTGTTCTGTCTATTCCCAATACTTTCTGAGCAAAATGTCCTTGACGTTTGACAGAAAGAGCACATAAGATGTGTGTATGGGACTCTGCTTATCTTCGTGTGAAGACCACGTGGACTTAGGGAGACTAGAGGCGAGGGGAGAAGATCCTTAACAAGCGATAAACACATGTACAGTCGGGAAGGATTTCCTTCCCATCCTCCTCCATTTCTTCCCTGCGTTTGTTTAAAGCGTAAACTCCACATTTCTTTGTACAAAATCTGTTTCGGTTTGCTAAAAAAAAAATGAAACAAATGACATAGCTTGAGTCCAGGCAGCTCCCATTTTCCACACAGCTGCTCTTTCGGTGTCATCAGTGTGTTTTCTTTCCTTACAAGATCGAAGTGGTTTTTGGCTACATCCCCTTTTACCTCGTAAGATAACATTGAAACTTTTTTTCTTAATTGTGTGTGTTAAGCTCCTTTCCGTCAACGGATTATCTTCTGCTGTTGGGGGTAAGTAAACACAGAGATGGACATATCTGGCTTTGACGTTGGACAAGTGGAAGCATTTTCAAAGAGCCTTGAGCCATCTTGGCGGGATCGGGCACTATTCCTCTAGCTCGTTCTTAAGTTGTCAGCGCTCTCTCCTGTGTGTGTGTGTGTGTGTGTGTGTGTGTGTGTGTGTGTGTGTGTGTGTGTGTGTGTGTGATGCAAAGAAAAGAACTGATTAAGAACAAACTAAAGTGGTCATATCCAGGCGAGAGACAGTCTTATCTCGTGATGCTTTGAATATGGGGTTTCCACGACATAAGTAATGCACACAGACACACACACACAGGCACATCGACAGACAAACACACACTGACACATACTCACATATGTGCGCGCGCTCACACACACACACACACACACACACACACACACACACACACACACACACACACACACGCACACAAACCCGCACGCACGTGCTCACATACACACACTTAAACTCCATGCCCTTCTACGTGTTTCAAAGTTTCAACACACACACCTACACACACACACACACACACACACACACACACACACACACACACACACACACACACACACACACACACACACACACACACACACACACACACACACTCACAGACACCTCACACAGACTGACTGAAACTTGCTCTGCTAACGATGCGGGTTGGGATAATGTTAACAATCCTCGGACATCAGGTATGCGTCTTGTGACTTCCTGGATTGTCTTTCTTACCCCCTCACAGACTTGTTGGCTACCGTTCATTTTTGTAGGAGTGGTCAGTGTGGTGAGTTTGTCGTCCCATGTCTCCATAACGTGAACTCAAGAACAATAGCACCAAATTGACCTTTATTTGACCTCTCCCTCTCTGTCTGTCTGTGTCTCTCTGTCTGTGTCTCTCTCTCTCTCTCCCTGTTCTTCGTTCACTCAGTTTCCTTACCTTACTTTATTCGTTCTTTCCATGTCTCAGGCGCAGGGTGCATGCAATGTGCTACGTGTCATCCATACCAACGGCCAAACTGGCCTTCTCTTCCGAAAGTTGGTGATGAGATTTTACGTGTGTGCAAGATGTTATGCGTGTGTTCACACACGGAGCCCTCGTTTATAGTCTCATTGGAAGGACTGTATGGGAAATGGAGTCAGAACCAGTGTTAACTCCGAGGGTAAAAATTTCCATGTACCAAACGGCGGAGATTCGAACCGGCAACCCCAGGATCACCAAGACTACGAGTCTGGCGCTCTACAACTGAGCTATTCCGGCCCCTTTACAGTACTTTTTTTCGGATATAGTCAGAAGCTTTGCATTTGAAAAGAAAACGATACTCGTTTTCGCAAGCATTAGCCATCCAAACTTTGCATATATAAGACCATGCTTTGCTTGCATTTAGACCCAAGGTTCTGGTTCTACATCTGGCGAGGACGTCTCCATGCAATTCACGTGTTATAACTGCTAACTGCTTTTCTGGCTGCAAATTACTGTTGAATTCGGGAAACCAGCCATACTTTTCTTTTCCTTCCAGATGTGTAAGACTAGATTATTTGAAAAGCATATTAATCTGTTTTTTTTTTTTTTTTCAGCCCTGAGATAAACACATTCTCGTCCCCTACTTCTTGACTTGACCATGCCATGTGAAACCCGTTTTCTGTAAGCAGTTCTGTTTTTTTTTTTTTTTTTTCCCCCTCTTTGTCACCCAGTTGCATTCACCTGTTTCGTATTGCCGTGATTGCATCTCATAATCTTGTCTACATAACCTGGTCAATGGTAATGATAGCAACATCGTGTGTGTGTGTGTGTGTGCGCGTGTGCGTGCGTGTGCGCGTGTGTGTGTGTGTGTGTGTGTGTGTGTGTGTGTGAGAGAGAGAGAGAGAGAGAGAGAGAGAACCAAGTGCTTCATCAAGATGACTTAAAAGTGCATGGAAAGATGACTATAACGCATATAAATATCTATATATATATATATATATATATATATATATATATATATATATATATATATATATATATATATATTCAATAAGATTACATCATTCATTCATTCATTCTTTCAATCATTCATTCATTCATTCATTCATCCGTTCACATGTCATTTCTTTGTTTGGGACTTATCAACTCATTAATTGCTTGCTTGCTTCCTTGATTATTGTTCGTTCGCCGCTTGTTCATATGTTGCTACTTTTCTTCTAACTACAGGTCTGAAGAGGGCTGAACTGACAAAGCGGCTGACCGAAGCTCAATCCTCCGACACATCGGCCATAGGTAAATTGAGCCACTGGTGATTAGTAGCAGCCCCCAAGATCTTGAGGCGTTCTGGGAAGTGGTCTTTCGGGTGGCTCCTGATGATCTTCTGTTCTACACAGCACTGCACGCTGCTTTCAATATCCTGCCCCCAGAAAAGAGAAAAAACGAGAAGAGCGACAACACAGAGAACTCCGAGAATCCAGGCAATACCAGACAATCAGCGAATGAAGGCATTGCCAGGCAATCTCAAGACGGAGGCGTAAGTTGCGAGATGGATAAAATGTACTGGTAGCTGCTTTGTTTTTGAGGTATTGCTGGCCACAGTTTTTATATGATGCCGCGAAGACCCAGGCTTGGTTTTCAAAATTTTGTCAGGATTTCTATAGCTGCTTTAACATGCTTTCGTTATTCCGTTCCTGTACGGTAGACATGGCAGAGAAGAAGTTGATGAGACCATCTGCAAGATAATTAATGTGATTATCACACAGGAGCTGCTGCGCCATGATGGACGTGGTTCCAGAGTCCTGGAAGAGTATTCTGCCGTCTGTTTTCGCCCCGACAGCAGTTACCATTTTCGTCAACACGAAAAAGCTTGGTATGTTTTAGTTTCCTTAGTAATGACACTGGAAACTCGTGGCGTTTCGATATTTCTGTTCATTCATATGATTGTCTGGGAGGTCAACATTGCCTTCATAATGTCAGAATTGAAGGAGACAGGACCAGAAGAGACGAGAAAGGAGTATTTTTCGCGCTGCTTTTGCTGGCCGCACTAGGACGATGGAATTTACTACAGTCTTTTATTGAATCAACCATGTCAGTGGTGGTCGCACAGCGCATGGTAGACTACTGGATACAACACAATGAGTACGTTTATGCAGTTGAAACTTTGAGGGTGTTTTACGAATCTCCTCCATGTGTGAGGAAACGGTGCCATTTCCATGAAATCCCCTGTCTCAGAGCTAAGTTTACCGAAACACAGTTGCGAAATGTGGCAGCCGCGGCGAGAGAGTTGGACGTGTGGTGTGTTCACATCTGGTTGAGGGACCTTCTGGTCACGTCTCCCGCCGATCATCATGCCTCGCTGACAGTCTACTTCCGGCGCTTGCTCTACATTGGGCTGTTTGTGGACAATGACTTTTCTTTTCTGTGGGGCGTCGTCTTGCGGCGCGGGCTGCCAGCCTTGCTCAAGATCACTTCTACTGTGAAAAAGCGGAACGTGGCTCTCAGCGTTCGTGTCCATCGGTTTCTGAAAGCCGTGACATTTTGCGGACAGTGCTAGATCAAATGCCTGAGACATGTTCTGACTCTTTCCTGTTGCTTTTAGTTCCTGACGCAAGTTCCTGAATCAAACAGTTTGGATTTTGCTACTGCTGGAAACAGCCCGGTAAATAGCAGAACACTTAAGAGGTTCTTAAGAGTGGATTAACACCGCACAGTGACAGGATAAACAGTGAAAAGGACTTTGACGTTTGAAATTGTGTGAATATGATGCCATTCCGCTGTGAAAAAAAAAAAATCAGTGTATTTGTTATTTCATTCGTCTAAGTATTACGTAATTACGGGACCATTGTTCAGGAGGCGTGTTATCATCTAAATCATCGAAAGATAACGTAATGAACACATTGATAAACGTTATATCACACTTTGACAGGGTGTGTGATTAAATCAGCTAACTATGAGACTGAATGTTAGTATGCGTGTTCACATGCGTTTGTCGTCAGGATAAACATTATGTAGTAACAGGATTAGCTAAATTCATCATAAGACTCAATATAACGCAGCAGCTAGGGAAATAATTCGAAATGTTTACCTCTTGATTGAGGACGATGCAATGACAAAACCAATGAGAAGGACACGTGATTACAATTTTGTTTTAGAGGAGCATTAACAGATTTTAATTTATCAAAGCGGAATGAATGGCACTGTGCGAAAAAAGGACTAGAATCCAAACTACCTAGTAATCATCATAGCCATACGCCGGCCATGCTGACAAACACTATGAAATTATCCATTCTTATAAAGGGACTGAAGAGTACAACGTGGTCAATAAAGCGGTTTATTTAGAACGAGACTGAAAGCTAGAAACCCCATTTTTTATTTTTTTTTATTTGTTCATCGACCATATGGATGGAAATGATGGCAGTGCATTTTAACCCAATCAACGAAAATACAGATTTGCAGTTTTGTTTCATTTCAACTGTTGGGGGAAATTCGACTTACATTTTATTTTGAATTTGTAGGTGCCGAAAATCAGACTAGGTATATTGTACCTAACATCAGGAGATCAAGACGTGGATCACTTATACTGACAATACTGAGCACTATCTGTGGAACCAAACTCTCCAGTTTTCCACGGAAGAAGAAAACCTACACTACTGGTTATACCCATTTTTCTCCGTGCACGACAAAATTGACAGCAATCTATGCAAAAAAACCCCACAAAAAACAAACAAACAAAAAACTACAGGAGTTAGAGAGAATCAATGCTCCAAACAGATGTTTTTAAAAGTACTGTTTTTACTCAACGTTATAATAGAATTCTTTGCGTGGGTATCTATAATCCCATATGGATTAGTGGGTAATATCAATTCCATAGACCACAATCTACACAGATTGAATTGGAAGTCAAACATTAAAACTCAAATAGTCCTCTCAATGGAACTAATTAGGTAACTATGTTGTTAAACATGACTGTACAAAAACAAACAAAATCCGCTTATCACGACATCAACAAAAGAACTACGAAACAGAGAGAAACAGAAAGAGAAACAGTCGAAGGAAAGGAACACGAACAGACAGAGAGGGGAAGACATGGAAGTTCACATTCATGCGAATTCTTCATGTCACGTTCAAGGAAAATATGGCACAAAACTAATTCAGGGAACGAGTGAACATTCACTGTAAAAGAAAATCCCATCTATACAAGAAAGGCATCGTAAGCTTGCCTAAAACAGGTATGGCCCTTGCAATGATTACCTGTCTAACATTCTTCTGCCACGTACAGGGAAGGGGGGGACACTTCCAACAGCCGCTGTCAGACCCAGTAAGTTCCCATTAGACAACATAACGGGCTACACACCTCTTATCATGTTGCCCATGACGAAGGACATGGGCTGTGGGATCATTAACACAAACGTTCATCATGGTTCTCCTACAGTCTTCGGTTTTGAGACGATCAGTCTTTTATCATTTATTGTTGCTCACTCGCTTACATGACTCATGTCCAGCTTGAAACGTGAGACATGATTTCTGGCTGGAAACTTTGAGCGTTAGATACTCCACCTTTCATGTGCGATTGAGTATCTTACTTACGTGGTGCTTTCACTCCCCTAGGAAGAGTAAGACATCGATGACAATGCTCCCAGTCGCTTGACTCTAAAGCTGTCCCTGAAGGCTCTGCGCCATGGTTCGCTTCATCTTTCACGCTGTTTCTTCCCCAGCTGACGTACTTCGTCTCCTCTTTCTACTTCCCTGGGTGGTTCCAGGTTAGAGCCTGACAGCTGGTGTGAATGCCGATTCCCTTGGCCGTCTTAAAGCAAAATAGAACCCATCAATGCTACTTTGGAATACAGCCAGGGAGGAGTTTTTCAACGCCAGAACTGGTGTACGCTCACTTGCAGTCAATTACTTGATAATGCCCCCATGTCTTTTTTTAACCGTTATTTGTAAATGAAGTTTCTGAATGAAAAAAAAAAAAAAAAAAAACAACACGACCTGTACGAGGTTATTCATCGGGAATGTTGGGTCTGTTGTGTATCTTAACCACTGACATTATGCTTTGATGCTGTTTTCCATTAAAGGTGGAAATTGTAGACTTGCATCGTCTGTTTTGTGTGCACAGCTGTTTACAGTTCATACTTGCTTTGAAAAAGGGGAATATTATTTTGGTATATGCAAATGTATGTGTTGTTTTTTTTGAGAATCATTGGTAGTACTGGTGGCAGTAGTAGTAGTCTAGTAATAGTAGTAGTAGTAGTAGTAGTAGTAGTAGTAGTATGGTTGTAGTAGCTGTGGTGCACTACTACTGCTGCTGCTGCTACTACTACAACCTGTTTCAAACAGAGCAGTAGAGCGTTTAGGAACAGGAGTAGAACCTTGTGGCGGGTCACCAGCAAACTTTCAAAGCCGTGGCCTACCGATCTGAGCTTTTTGAAGTGATCTTTTTTTTCAATACTAGGTCAGGTTGCTTTTAGCAGTACGCATCCAGCTGAACAGCAGAACATTCTTTCGAAGATAGCAAGCCTGCCCATGGTTTCACAGCAATCTGAATTCTTGTCTCCAGTCCGCTAAGACCGATTAAAGCAGAATGGCTCCGTTCAGCTCAGTTCAGTGGCTGTGGTTTAAGGCCTCTTCATCTGAGGTGATATTAGACGATAAACGAACGAACACACTTCTCAATCATTCTCGTATCTATCTATCTATCTATCTATCTATCTATCTATCTATCTATCTATCTGTCTGTCTGTCTGTCTGTCTGTCTGTCTGTCTGTCTGTCTGTCTGTCTATCTATCTATCTATCTATCTATCTATCTACCTATATCTACCTATCTGTCTATCTATCTATCTAGCTAGCTAGCTAGCTAGCTAGCTGTGCAGACCCTAACACTCATGTTTTTTTTTATCCTCATATTAACCTGGCTTCTTCAGATTGAGCGATAACAGTTGCCATATCAAAAGCACTTGAAAAGTGTGCACATGCAATTCAATATCATAAGAAAAAAAAAGAGTTGATATACCATAATCTTATGGCTAGCGTGGAAGGCGTGTGTGTGTGTGTGTGTGTGTGGGGGGGGGGGGGGGGGGGGGGGGGGGGGGGGGGGGGGGGGGGGTGAAGGGTGGAGGGATTATTGAAGATTTACCGTGTCATGAACACGAACGTCATACAAAACGGAGCCCATTACTCCCCGTCAGGCGTTTGTAGCAATCCTTGAACTGAAGCCGGTACCTATCAACCTCTTGGGAACAGGGAGGGCTTCAAAGCCATGGACGTTCGACACCACAGATGTTTTGAACTCAAGACCACACGACTCACAGCTGAACGTTTTAAGTGTACGACCACGTCCCCATCTGTCTTCACAATGCCGGTGTGTTCATGGCTGGAATGTGTGCACGGAAATTTGAAACAGTGCACATACACCTTTCACAAGGTACGCGTGTTTTGCATCAAGACTGAAACAATAAATACATACCAGTCACATTGCTGAGAATTATGTCAGTGTTGGGCTGTGTTCATGGACATTTACACAGTGAGCGCACGCCATCCACAGCTAGGATGTTAATATCCTGGAGTTTTTGCAACGAAACAATGTGCATGTACCGTTGCTCATATACCATGCACAATGGTAGTAGAGTAATGTTAGCGTTTGTGCGGTGATATTTACACAGTGAGCACACACTATTCTCAGCTATGGTGCGTTGATTTTTTTTTTTTTTTTTTAGAGTTTGTTCCACAGAAACAATGTGCATACGCCATTCACAGTGATAGATATAATCTTGACAAGGAAACAGTGTGCACACGCTATTCTTGGTTTTGCCTTGTTTATGTGGGATAATCTGCACCGACATGAAATAAGAGCGCAGACACTACGGTGCTGACGTGTGATGCACTTTGACCCTGAAAGCGTGCGCGCGCGCGCGCGCGCACACACACACACACACACACACACACACACACACACACACACACACACACACACACACACACACGCACGCACGCACGCACGCACGCACGCACGCACGCACGCACGCACACACACACACACACACACACACACACATACATACTCCAGACGTGCCAGCTGTCAATAGGTCTGCTGAGTGCGCAAATGTTTTTGGTAGAGTAGCTCCATTGGTAGAGTAGGGCTTTGCTAGTCACGCCCACCGAGGCACCACCATCAACCCATCCTCCTCCTGCATACCCTCCCCCCCCCCCTTCCGCCTGGCGTCTGCCCCTCCACCGTCTCTCCTTGAATCCTCCCGCATTCTTCCCCCTCCCTTTCATCCAGCTGTCCTTCAATTCAATTTTCTTCATGATGATGATGATGATGATGATGATGATGTTGTTGTTGTTCTTGTTGTTGTTGTTGTTGTTGTTGTTGTTGTTGTTGTTCTTTGTTCTTCTTCTTCTTCTTCTTCTTCTTCTTCTTCTTCTTCTCTTCCCCCTTTCCTCCTCCTCCTCCTCCTCCTCCTCCTCCTCCTTCTTTCGTGCTTTATTTCTTTTGGCAGGTGAGGGTTGGAATGGGATGGAGTGGGGGCGTGGAGAGTGGGGACAGGGGTCAAGGTTGTGTGTCCGAGTGGTCCATTATGATTATTCATGTGTGGTTTTTGTTGTTGTTGTTGTTGTTGTTGTTGTTTGTAGACATGCTAAAATATGTCTTTCTCATCATCACCCCCATTCTCTTTCGTCTCTATCTTCTCGTGTCTTTCCACCAACTATCATTAAGATCTTTAGGGATCTGCTCCGCTCGCCGCTTCTTCCAGTAAGCTATTGATGAGGTCTACATTTGGTCGCTCATTAGATTTCTGTCCATGAACTATCATTAGTTTCATCGAGTGCCACTACAGTCCTTCCCACATCGACAACGTTCACAAAGGTGCCAGAAGAAACTCTCAAGCACTGAGAGACAAGAATGAATCCTTTCCTATATACTTAGGCTCTTCATCATCGTCAAAGGGATCATACTCCATAGACAACAGCTCTCCGTCGGATTTGACTCCTAGCTGGTCGTCTCTGCCTCTACCCACACCTGATTCGTTTCTCCTTCAGTTCTACCTCATCATCTGTCCTCCCGCTGTTTTGGTCGTGGCGCCTCGTCTTTCTCCTCTGCGGTATCCAGGCAGAGTCTGACGGGGGTGTTGGATGCTGGCTTCCTATCCTATCCTGCACCCCCTACCCTCCGCCCCCCCCCCCCCCCCCCCCCCCCCCCCCCCCCCCCCCCTCCCCCCCCGCTCTTGCTCCTCAGCATCAACGTGATGACTGGCTGCCGCCACGCCCCCCTTTTTTTCCCCGACATCCCGTATCTGACTTGGTCCACGAGAATCAATGTTCACATTCCACATTTTGGCCACGCACAGAATCTATTCCCTTGTTTGTCAGCGGGGGGGTGGGGGGGGGGTGGGGGGGGGGGGGGGGTGGGCATGGATGAAGAGAGAAGAGAGGTCATGGAAAAGACATCGGTGCAGTGCCAAGCGGCCCCATTTGCATGCGGATAGAATCGGGCTTCCAGGGGACTGCACGCTACAATTCATCTTGTTTTAATTGTCATAATCTGGAAATAGAAAGTTTAGATGCGCCCGCGCGCGCACGTGTGTGTGTGTGTGTGTGTGTGTGTGTGTGTGTGTGTGTGTGTGTGAAGACGATTTGTTATAGACAGCGTTGTTGGATTCCAAATCGCCCTGCGGGAAATCTTGCCGAAAAGTCCAAAGAGACCTCACCTAGTTCTGACTCGATGCACTTGAATGCTCTTTGTGTAAGTGAAGGGGTATATTTCTTGAAAAAGGTGTGTTTTCCAATAATTTGGTCTGACTTTTCTGTGGAGGGGTATTTATTGTCATGTTGTTTGCATACAAACAGGAGCATAAGGTGGACTTAAAGCAAAGCTGTGTTCGGATTCTTGCCGCTGTTTGGAACGTTCTCCAGAATGAAATGTCACGAAACAAAATATGACAAAACACTGTCTAAGACTAGTTAACACTGCGATTTCGTATGATCCATGGGTCCACTGGAATGTGTTAGGAAGCTGACTTAAACGCCCAAACTTTGAAGTTTTTAGCCATTGTTTTTGGGGATGGGGAATCCTGCTAGGGGGACAGAATGTGGGGGGGGGGGGGGGGGGGGGGGGGGGGGGGGGGGATATCGTTTTTATGAGTGTCGCGATGTTCTCAACTTTTGAATAGAATTTCACCGCCTGTTTGTCTATCTGCCTGTCTTTCTGCGTGACTGTATTTATGTATGCATGCATGCATGCACGTGTGTGTGTGTATGTATGTATGTATGTACGTATGCACGTAGGTATGTATGAATGATTGTATGTACGTACCTACCTGTAAGTATGTACATATGCATATATGTATGTAAGTATATATGTATGCGTATATGTATGTATGTATATATGCATGCGTGTGTGTATGTATGTATGAATATATGCATGTGTCTATGTTTAAGCGAGCAGTGATATGTGCTTATGTAAATGTGTGTGTGTGTGTGTGTGTGTGTGTGTGTGTGTGTGTGTGTGTGTGTGTGTGTGTGTGTTCACGCACTTTTCAATGTTTTTAGACTCGGTTTCTTGTCTTTCTGGCATTTCTGAATGTTGCCTGTCGAAGTTTAAACTTCTTTACTGTTCAAGATTTTGAATGTCAGCCTCAGACACTCATTTGTGGGAGAACCGGTTGTCAATCGTCCAACATCTGTAGCCTCAAGGTAGGTAGAAAACTGGCGAAGCTGTGGAGTTTGTAGCTTTAGTCTTTCTTTCAGCCCAGTCTCAAACTTGACTTTACCACTACTACTCCCATAGCGGCGAATCTGCCAACACACACACACACACACACACACACACACACACACACACACACACACACACACACACACACACACACACACACACACACACACACACACACACACACACACACGCACGCACGCACGCACGCACGCACGCACACAGGTATGCACACGCACGCACGCACGCACACAGGTACACACACAGACACAGACACACACAGAGATAAACACACACACACACACACACACACACACACACACACACACACACACACACACACACAGAGAGAGAGAGAGAGGAGAGAGAGAGAGAGAGAGAGAGAGAGAGAGAGAGAGAGAGAGAGAGAGAGAGAGAGAGAGAGAGAGAGAGACGCGTCAGACTCTTCAGATACGGTTTTTTTTTTTATTGACAATGGCCTGCGTATTGCTTTTATGTCAAGGGGGTGTACATTAATTCTTTGCAGCGCCGAAAAAAGTAATGCAAATAAACCAAAATTTATAACTGATAACGTTAATATTAATGTTAGGACTCGAAGCCATGTAGTAGAAAAAAAAACCCGTACTTTTTCCATAATTCAAAATGACTATGTAATGAGAGAGAGAGAGAGAGAGAGAGAGAGAGATAGAGAGAGAGAGAGAGAGAGAGAGAGAGAGAGAGAGAGACAGACAGACAGACAGACAGACAGAGACAGAGAGAGAGACAGGAAGACACAGAGAGAGAAATCGTGTAGTATCGTTTTGTAGATACGCTAACATACGTGCTTTTCTCATCGTCCTATCTTACTTATCCTTTACCAGTTCAAGTCTCCTTTCCTTTTCTCATCATCCT
>JADBJO010005363.1:90000-95000 GCA_016801955.1 Conus betulinus | reverse complement strand
CACTATTAGCACCATCATGGATAGCCTCCATCTCCTCCCATGCTCTAGCAATACATCCACCATCATACGGATCGTCTGTCTTTCCATCACTTTTCCCTGTAAAGTCTGTAGTATAGAATACGAAAGACACCAAACATTTCAGAGAAACGTGAGAAATTTTGACGAAAACTTGAAAACCAAGGCTTCGTTTTCACTTGGTCATATAACGCCCGAGGCCAGCAGTACCGCAAACGAGCGTCAGCTTGATCAATTTCGTCGGACTGATCAGTAGAGTCTCCGTCTTGAGATTGTCTGGCATTGCTGCTGTTCTCTACTTGGCTGGTATCGCCCTGATTCTCCGAGTTTCTGGTCTCGCTTCCCTCTTCGTATTCCTCTCTGGTTGTGAACAGAATACGGAAAGCGGTGTGTACAGTGCCGTATGGAGCAGAAGATAATTAGGTACCTTCTGAAAGACCTCTTCCCAGAACTGTTCCATGTCTCTGGGATGGCAATGGACCGCCACGTGGCACATCAGCTCCACCTGAGTCCGTTCATCTTGGGTAGGGATGCTGGTTAGCCAGCTGCTCAGTTCAGGCCTCCTTAGTCCTGTAGAAACAAAATGAGTAAAGGAACGATAATAGACACTAAGGAACGAATAAATGAAGAAACGAGTAACTCACTCACTCACTCACTCACTCACTCACTCAATGATAATCAATTGATAGATTGATCGATCAATCAATCAATGACCAGTCAAGTGTACAAACCAACACACAACTGAATGACAGGATGAATGAATCCACGGATGAATGAAGTAATGTTGTACAGTTAAGAAGTAATTTGTTTTCAATGCGTCTTGGGTCTTATCTTCACGAAGCTAATGAAGAATGGGGTCGGCTGTTACACATATCACACGCACAATTCTGATTTGATGAATGCACTTCTGTGAATAAATGAATAACCGGGCACAATGACTTAATCTGGCCCTGCAGTTTGGCAGTCACTGGCGGATAAACAAAGTTGTGAGTTGAAGATGGCCAGTCAATACAGGCACCACAAATCACCACCAAAGAAACTCGCGAAAGAAGTCCTGCAGTGTCTCCGTTATCGGGGCGCCTTTTGGCCGCCAAGTACCACTAATTCTCTTAGATGCTGCTTAGGAGGTACCTACCTGTGATTCTATCAAGGAACGCGTTGAAGTGTGGAGTAGGAGTGATGTTACATATATGGCAAAGAACATGAACACAGGGGAAAAAAAAGGTGAAAAGAAATGAACAACAACCTATTCTACTTGTATTTACGAAATTCCACGGTGCACTGTTTTTTTCCACTCCACCCCCCAAAACAGTCCGTCCGTCCCTGCCTGCCTGCCTGCCTGCCTGCCTGCCTGCCTGCCTGTCTGTCTGTCTGTCTGTCTCTGTCTCTCTCTGTCTCTCTCTCTCTCTCTCTCTCTCTCTCTCATATTTTCAAAACGGGCACCTACAGTTTTAAAATCTGCACCACCACCACCACCAACATGCACGACGTAAAAGTTAGATGAAGAAGGAAAGTATTCTGTATCTCTCTCTCTCTCTCTCTCTCTCTCTCTCTCTCTCTCTCTCTCTCTCTCTCTCTCTCTCTCTCTCTCTCTCTCTCTCTCTCTCTCCTCTCTCCCGCACACACACACACACACACACACACACACACACACACACACACACACACACATATTATATATATATATATAGTGTGTGTGTGTGTGTGTGTGTGTGTGTGTGTGTGTGTGTGTGTGTGTGTGAGAGAGAGAGAGAGAGAGAGAGAGAGACAGAGAGACAGACAGACAGACAGACAGACAGACAGAGACAGACAGACAGACAGACAGACAGACAGATAGACAGACACAGAGACAGAGACGGATATCAACTATACAGGTAGGCAAAACACATAGTATTCTTTCCTAAATATATTGTGTGCTAGTGGTAGTGGTGGTTTACGTGACATGAGTTTTGTTGATTTTTTTTTTTACTTACTACCTATTCAAGAGCAACATACTATTTAACCAAACATTTCCATTCTGACCCCACCCCCCCCTCTCTCTCTCTCTCTCCTCTCTCTCTCTCTCTCTCTCTCTCTCTCTTTTTTTCCCAACATTCCTACCGCACTCTATCCATAGCTCCAGCCCTTTCTTTCATTAAACCCCCCAACCACCACCCACAGACACCCATCCCCACGCCCATCAATCCTGGTCCTCTCACACTGCTTTTCCGAGAGGATTGTTATGTAGTGATTCACTCCTGAACGAGATGGGTAGAATGATTTAGACAGGCAGCGAGCCTTTTTTTTTTTTTCCAATTCACTTGGCGATTCTTGTGATAGAGGCCCCATTTTCAAAAACCCATAAAACAAGAGTATGCCCGTCCAAACGCGTCCGAACACCATCCCTTTGGTTTGTACTCTGCATAACACACACACACACACACACACACACACACACACACACACACACACACACACACAGAGGGATGCACACACACACACACACACACACACACACACACACACACACACACACACACACACACACACACACGAAGGAACAATTCTTAGCATCATCCACTTTTGCTCACGTTTCTACGTAAAGTACAGAAAATCACTTTTATCATCAAAGTAGAGGTTCCATAGTTATATTCAAGTTTGAGACAGTTGCATTCCGTACTCCGAGCAGAAACGTACACGGGGATAACTGTGGATATTGCCGAACCGTTCAAGAACAAAGCACAGAGGGAATCAGCTTGATCCAGAGTCCAAGTCTACGTCCCTTTAAAACAGAGTTTTGTTCTGTCAAATACACGGCCTGAAATAGTTTAAATGCGCCTGCCTATGTGTTCAGTTTGGCATCACATTTATTAAAATTACTCAACCAATCTGCAAATTCCACACTTATTCCTGTACGAAAAGATGATCTATAAACGCAAGGACCAAACAGAAGTCAGCAACAGAATCCACCCAGACTGATTATCACATTTTCGGGATCTATTACTCAAATAATCTGCACATGCCGCATTTGTTCCTGTTCTAAAAGGCCATCTACAAACGCGGGGATGAAACGGGGGTCAGCAAAGGAATCCTTCCAGACTGATAGTCTCATTTTCAGGATCTCCTCCTCTGGCTTCCGAGTCTCCCTAATCCCACATGTTCTACACTTGCCGCGAAACACAGATCCACATTCCCATCTCACGCTTTTTAAGGTCATATCTCTACGATCGTTTACAACAGAAAACATAAAAAAAAGCTCAGACATGACGATGACGCGTGAACATTTGTTTGTATAATGCCATTAGACTTCAACAAATTAGCTTCCATATTGGTGACGGAAAGATGCGCAACAACACGAACAAATACACACTTCCACGCTTGCCAACACATGTAATCCCGACAATGCTCAACAGACAGCATATTTTCCAGACGATGTCCAATAGTTATGTGTAGGGATCTCTGCTGGGCTATATCGACATTCGTCTTCAAACTATTACCCCCCCCCCCCCCCACACACACACACAATTCAATATGAATGCAAGCAGCTAAGAAGTGGGGTGCAGATGGGATGGAGCTTAACTGCGACCGAATGCTTCCTTTGCTTCTATGCTTTTTGCCACTTTAAGGTAAAAGTCAGTTTCACGATTCTCTGCACGAAGTCTGGTAGGCAGTTTCTTGCTCAAAATCTGATTAGCGCGTTTAACCCCAAGGTCTAGCTGATATACGTTTAAACCGACTTTGACTGACAATCTTCTGCACAAAATGCAAGCCGCAGTTTTAGGCACGATCGCAGTTTTAGGCACGAAGTCTCATAGGCAATCTTAGGCACATTGCTTGACATTCCTATCTACAAAATACCACAAGAGTACAAAAGACTAGGGGGGACACAACAAGAATAGAAAAGTGATCGCATTATGTTTACTCACGTGTAATCTCTTTTTCGTGAAGCGACTGACCTTGATTCATGGTTCTTCCCAGCTACAAATGACTGATTACTCGGCAACAGAGGTGCAAATTTACAAGCAACGACGGGTAACTTCTAACCAGTTGTGCGTGTTTCCTCGTATGCATTTCTTTTACACGGAGGACACTGTGAACAGATGTTCGTTCAGTTAGGTCAAGAACGTTTGCAAAGAGAGCAAAGAATAAGCTTGAATGGTGACGGCTTTTTCATGGCTATATTACCATCGCCCACATTGGAAAACGTAGAAGATAAAGGGTATATTTCTTGCCAACACCACAGATGAGTTGAACAAGTTACACCTCTCTCTCTCTCTCTCTCTCTCTCTCTCTCTCTCTCTCTCTCTCTCTCTCTCTGTGTGTGTGTGTGTGTGTGTGTGTGTGTGTGTGTGGTGTGTGTGCGCGCGCGTGTTTTTCTTGAACGCTCAAATTCCCAGATGACATTCAATGCAGGCTTACGCACGAATCTCCACCATATTAAAAGCAAACATTCAAGACTTCCACGACTATTTGTTTTGATTCCATATGTATGGCAAAAGACAAAGATGTATCGAGAGAAATGATCGGCATCTCGCCCCACCTTTCCACTATTCACCCATTGTCTTTGTTCGCTCTCGCAGATAACATCCACTTCCAGACACAGAGAATCGTTGTTGAACTATCCACGCTGTCCTTCCAGCTTACCACGTATGTCAGCTTCTCATTCAGCGAGGACAGTCTACTGTTTGCACGCAGCCTTTGCCTTCGTGGGATACACATGTGTGTGCTTCAAATGTTTAGCAGTCTGGTGCCATCACCTTCAAAGTATGGCGAACAGACAGCACACCTGTTAGCAAGAGGCAAGGCACAGAGTCCCTGAGATCAAAACTAAGTCCCGGATGCCTTCAGCTGTGTGCCAAGGCAACCTGATTAATGACAGACCAAGATAATGACGGTGTTTACTCTGCATGCGAGGGTAGTTTTTTTTAGACTGTTTGTATAATGTCAGTGACAACAACATTTGTGGTGCATGTGTGTGTGTGTGTGTGTGTGTGTGTGTGTGTGTG
>JADBJO010005363.1:65000-80000 GCA_016801955.1 Conus betulinus | reverse complement strand
CTGTGTCTCTCTCCTCTGTCTTTGTCTGTCTGTCTCTTTCTGTCTCTGTCTGTCTGTCTGTCTGTCTGTCTCTGTCTCTGTCTGTCTCTGTCTCTCTCTCTCTCTCTCTCTCTCTCTCTCTCTCTCTCAGAATCTTTATGGGGACTGTCATTGGAGGGAGAGGCTCACTGACGATGGATCAACAACTTAGCAATGTGGGATGGCTTAGAAGGTGACGTCCCGCATTTACAGGTGTAGAGCGGAAAAACCACTGAACACTCTCCAAATGACTCGTCAGCAGCGTAAACTATCCTATAGTGATTTGCCTCACGACTACTTCAGTACTGATCGTTACCATAGACTACCAAGGCTGGTTCTGTCACGGGGCAAACCCGGAAATGTCTGTGTAAGGTTGGGGTGAGGTCTAACTGGGGGAGAGGGGAGAGGGGGGTGGATCTGAATGAATCCCGTGGGATTAATGCTTCCAGGAGACAAGCGAAGAAAAGGTTACGGTAGATTCTTCCAGAATGAGCACACAGACAATCTGGGTTCGTGACCTACAGCTTTGCCCAGTGAAGAACAGCCTTAAGAATTGCGAGTGATGGAGATTGGCAGACTCTCACCACATTCAAATGAATCCACTGAAAAGCATACTTTGAAATAATAACCTGCACTCTGGCGTGAAGATTCAGTGTGGGGATGTTAGACTAGGTGCACCCTTAGAAAGTTTCTTCGTATTTATTTAATTAAGATATGAAACAGTCAAGAAAGTTAACATGCATGTAACTAGATCACTTCAATATTCCATAGAAATTTTACACACACACACACACACACACACACACACACACACACACACACACACACACACACATATATATATATATATATTATATTTGTTTAAATACTTATGATCCATAGGCATTAAGGTTACAGCGTTCACGCTCACTGGAAATTCGTCAAAAAAAGCGGCTGGACCGATCCTGGATATTTTTCTTCTGATCCATATCTGTAGCGCTTGTCTGCTCTTTAACTTCAAGGATTGTCTTAGAGCCACATGACATTTTTTTTTTTACTCCAGAGTCGGGATTAAATAGCTTTGTTTTTTTTGCACAGAGTTATGCTGACAGTAAAGAAAACATAAGAAATAAATAAAAGTCAAAGTGTTTCGGAGGATGATATTATGTTCGCGATGAAATTAACCAGACGAGTGCAGTATTGAGAATAGTAACAAAATGTGCTCTCCCTAAAGATGGACTTTTTTTTTTTTTACACCATATTTACAATAACGCATTAAATGTATTTCCTTTAACAGCCGATTGTTTTGGGACCTTGACTTGTGAAACTTCAATTACTTTTTCACAGACTGATATTGCATATAACGCTTTGTGAGTGGATGCAGATCTCCCTTCCACTGTTTTCGAGCTTTCGTGTAAAGTAAGAGACATTGGAACAGGCAGACAGATAGGTCTAAAGATGATAACGTGCCTCTCACCTTTGAGAAAGGATTGAAAATGGTCGATCGAGACGAGTCAGGTACAGCGGCAATGATCGGTCATTCAGATCCACCATAAAGAGAGTATCATGTACGT
Organism: Conus betulinus; assembly: GCA_016801955.1. Taxonomy (NCBI): domain Eukaryota; kingdom Metazoa; phylum Mollusca; class Gastropoda; order Neogastropoda; family Conidae; genus Conus; species Conus betulinus. Next base: position 78,429 of record JADBJO010005363.1, on the reverse strand, counting down.
ACTGCCCTAAGGAGTAAAAGGTTTTGGGTTTTATTTCTGGTAAGCATCCTCAATTCATTCTACCGCCTTTGATTCAACCATTTACAAGAAAGAGGGAAAGAAGGAAGGATGGAGGAGATGGGGCAGGGGGTGGTGGGTGGTGGGGGGGGGGTGGGGGTTGAAACACACAGTCTGTGTGGCCGTCACGTCTCATTTGGTGGAGGAACGTCTGTAAAAGGGATTGCCACATCCAGCCACTGTCTGGACCCCTCGTCCCTCTCTTGACAGCAGCGGATGACAGGGGTTGGATGTGGGATTCCCCAGTCCCATCCCATCCTGTGCCCATCCCACCTTCTGCCTCGCTCACCACCCCCCCCCACCACCCCCTCTCTCTCTCTGAACTCTAAAAAGGGAGTATTCCTTTATTTGTCTTGAATTTAGTCATTGTTAAATGTCGCGATTTTTGCGTCTCTTTGTCTTGTTTCGTCTCGATCTATCTTGTCTGTCTCCTGTCTATCTGTGTGTGTGTGTGTGTGTGTGTGTGTGTGTGTGTGTGTGTGTGTGTGTGTGTGTGTGTCTCTCTGTCTCTCTTCTCTCTCTCTCTCTCTCTCTCTCTCTCTCTCTCTCTCTCTCTCTCTCTCTCTCTCTCTCTCTCTCTCTCTCGCGCGCGCGCGCGCGCGCGCTTTTGAGCACAGTTACATCCTAATAACTTGCTGAATAGGGACGTGGATCACAGAATCTTTCATGTGGGTAAGCAGACTTTTATTATTATTATTATTACTATATCATCATTATAATTATTATTATATTATTATTGATACTTATATGGCGCCTGTCCTCGGCTGGAGACCAAGCTCTAAGCGCTCTACAATCCACACACGTTTACACAACGGGCTGCCTACCTGGGTAGTGCCGACTGCAGAGCTGCCAGCTGGCGCATCATTCAGTCGTTTCCCGTGTCATCCAGTCCATATCGTTCAATATTGTTCACTCAGTTTCCTTACTTCCTTCCTTCATTCTTTACATTCTCACGCAGGGTCATGCTATGTGTGTAACGTGTCGTCCATACCAACGGCCAGACTGGCCTTCTCTTCCAAAAGTTGGTGATGGGATTTTACGTGTGTGCAAGATGTTATGCGTGCGTTCACACACACGGAACCTCGGCTTATAGTCTCATTCGAAGGACTGCATAGGAAATGGAGTTAGAACCAATGTTAACTCTGAGAGACCGCCCCCCCCCCCCCCCCCCCCCCCCCCCCCCCCCCCCCCCCCCTGTTCTGAAACGGCCCGGCGGAGATTGGAACCCGCAACACCAGGAGCACCAGACTTGTGCTTGTACATTACACAGACACTCAGTCTGTGGTACCTATTTGTTCAGTGTCACTAGCAGATTTGCTCATTTTTATTACGTAACAACAACAGAAGCAGCAGCAGCAGCAGCAGCAGCAGCAGCAGCAGCAGCAGCAACAACAACAACAGCAACAACAACAACAACAAACAACAAACTACTACTACTACTACTACTACTACTACTACTACTACTCATCATCATCATCATCATCATCATCATCATCATCATCATATCATTAATAAGAACACTTGCATAGTGCCTATCCTTGGTAAGACACTGAGCTCTGAGCGTTTTTACAACCCACACATACATCTAAGGCAAAGGGCCGCCTACTTGGGTAGGACCGATTGAAGAGCTGCTTGCTGCCACTTTATTCAGTTGTTTCCCGTGTTCAGTCTGTCAATATCAATCACTCAGCTTTTTTTTTTCCTTCATTCTTTTGCAGGATGCATGCTATGGGTAACGCGTCATCAATACCAACGGCCAAACTGGCCTTCTCTTCCTAAAGTTTGTGATGGGATTTTATGTGTTTTCAAATTATAATGTGTGCATACACACTGTCACGCGCAAGACGCCGTTGCGTATTTGTTGTTGAGGTGTGTAGCCGTTGTAATCGCTTGCGTGCTAAGGGAGGTAAGTCAGGGCGAGAAGGTCTTGGGGTGCGATGTTCACGTGTGTGTGACCATGATCACCGTGAGGGTCAGTTTGTGTTGTTATTGTCTATAGGCTGAGGGAAGTTGGTGACTGTGGTTAGTTTGTCGACTGGGATGCTAGCTTGGCTTCTCTCATCAGTTTCGACTCCTGGAACCGTCCACGAAGGTTCGGCGGTTGCAGTATGGTGTCTGACACTCTTGCTACCTCGCTTGGTAGGGTGTCACGGTAAGCTCTCGGTCAACTGTGTGTTGGCTTGGCTTCCGAGCGTTTGTTTCTATGTTTCGGTGTGCCGTCTGCAGTTTACGTTAAGCAGTGGTGCAGAGGTGTCCACTGGTACATTGCAGCGCGGGTGTGTCCTGTCCTGTCCTGGGGGTCGACCCGTCCTGTGAGGGAGACGGAGGTCTTCAAGGTCGGGTCCTGCTTCCAGGTGTCGTCGGTGTGCTGTTTTTTTTCTGATCCAGGTGAGGTTATATGGGATGTGAGGAATGGAAGGTGGTAACGATCGTGACCATGTAAATAATGTATAGACTGGGGAAGTTGTGCCGTTAATTGGTGGTTATGTATTTAAGGTGAAGCACGGCGTTGTTTGGTCACATTTGTGAAGGTGCAAACCATAATATCTCGGGTGTGGCGCTCATTGTGGTTATTCCGTGGATGAAAGATGGGGGGTGAAATGGTATTGTTTGTGCGGCGTCGTATATGTCGTGCGAATGGTTAAACGCCACATGTGCTTGGTAAGGCCGCCTGAATCGTGAAGTAAGAAAAGCGGGTTGCGTAACTAAAAATACTTTTGTACATTCGTTATTTGGAGCAGACGCGTTAAACGTACGTGTAGGCTGTTGTGAAATTTACTTATATAAGGTGTAGGGAACAGGGTGATGTAGAGAATGGAGAGGGTGGTAGTCCTAGTTGGCTTGCTATGGTAATCAAATAAAAGGGGTAGGTAAAGGGAGGGGGGGGGTATGATGAAGGTAGTAGGGGTAAACGTATGGATACTATTGTAGCGTATACAATAGTTAGGTAAAGGTTGGGTATTATAGAGGGGGTAGCTTAAGGGTATCTTTGGGTTAAGAATAATACTTATTATAAAAAGTGAGTGCAGGGATGTTAATCGTTATATATATGAATAAGCTTCCATGGTGCGGTGCTATGATATGTGATGTGCTATCCCATGTTTGGTTGTGAGGGAATGTTTATGCGGTCATGTTTTTTTTTTTTTACATTTTTTGTTTTGTTTTTACAAGACTGATTTAATGTCGATGGGGATGTAACTTAAGATTGAGAGAGTATTACCACAGGCATTTGTCAATACGGCTTTAAAAATGGAGATCTGAGGTCGATGCGGGTTTGCCTATTCTAGTTCAGTACCCAAACATAGAGGAAATACTGTCGACTGTTCTGTTCTGTTCTGTTAATGGTTTAGTAGTGATAGAATTGTATGTGAACAAGAGCTACAGTAGTATGCTGTTAAAATCGTCTATGGCATTAAGACAGACCTTGTGCTGTTAATGTCCGACTGGTCAGTTTTATTACTTTGCTGGTGACAATATTGGTTTTTGATTAGTGTGCCACTGGTGTGAGCACAGTCCACCTTTATAGTCGCGTTGTATGAGGAGGGGGGGGGGCATATTATGGAGAAATACAAACTCAGCCCCATGTGCAAATGAACTCTGGTGATTTGAAAAAAAAAAAACTGTTGTCTGGACCGATAACATTTACGACTGCTAGTCAAAAACTCTGGTAGGAACAGCAGTGGGCTGGGTTAAGTGGCGTTAAACCAGTATCGGTACCGTGTAGTCATAAGGACGTTTTGTAACTGTAGGTGCTGACAGACCGCCCTGGCTTCCGCCTTTGACTCCCGCCTGGGCTGTCGTTCCTGGTTTGTGCTGAATCTACCCTGGCAGCTGTCCTGTCGTCCGCTGTGATGTCTGCTCTGATGGTCGCCTGACTTCCGCCTTGGCTTGGCTCTGATGCGCCCACCACCCCGTACCAGTCCGAGGTGGAACCGACCTTGGGTGGGTGCTAAGTGAGGCTGCGAGGGGTGTGGGTGTGGTGTCACCTGCCGCCTGCGTCTGCCATTTGGAGGAGAGTCCTACGTGCGTGACCTGTCCAGGTCACGTGTGTCCTCACCGCCAGCTTCCGGCCTGCGACTCTCTGTGACTGCAAGGTTGTTTACGTAGGGTGTGATAGTTACACTACTGCAGACACACACTTTGTGATAGGTAGTGCACTCTACACTTTCATCGGTTGGTGATCTTCAATCATCTTCAGTCTCCGTGTTATTAGTCTTCAGTCTTCATCATCTGGTAAGCTTCAGTCATCGTCATCGTTTGGGTCTCGACAGTTGCGCCTCACTCTGTCGTCCCTTCTTCATCCCCGTCCGATTAGCCGGTGGTGATGTTGTGACTACTGATGGTTGCGGAGACTTGCTAGGGTGGAGCTGCCATTAATGGTGTTGGCGGATGTGTGTGTGGGTGGGGGTGTGCGAATGTGTGAGTTGGGAAACTGTTTGACAAGTATATATGTGTTTTTCTTAGTAATTTGATTATTTGATGGAAGAAGGGTGGGGTGTGTTTGTTAAATAAGTGCTCCTGGGTGAGCAAATTGCCAGCAGAGGTTGGTCAGGTTGTCTTGAGCGGCTGGGTATCGCATGGGCACCAAGGGTTCGGTGGCGCTGTCTAATTGCCTGGCAGTCCAGCCCTTGGTTACCATGTGATTCCGCCAGTGGTGCCCCTTGTCTAGGTTGGACTCTGGGTGGTCGGGATCCCTTGAGATTCCCAGCGACAGGAGGGCAAGTTGCTATTAGATGGTGTTTGTATGCACCAGAGTTGGGTCTGTGCTTGACCGCTGTGCACTTGGGTGCTGTGGCGAAGGAATTTGCTGGGGTTTATATGCCTGTCCTTTGAGTGCTCATGGTTGTAAATGTGGAAGTTAAGGTATATGTGCTGTTGGGTGATTGTGAATGATTGTGGGAGTGACTGTAAATAAAATTGGCTGTTTGTGCACCTGTATTCGTTTGCTTGTGTCTGTTTTGTAGTGCGTGTTTCAAAGCACGTGTCGGAAAATAAAATCAGAGCCAGTGTGTTAACTCTAAAAGCCCCCCCCCCCCCCCCCCCCCCCCCCCCCCCTGAACTGAAACGGCCCATTATTCGAATATTCGAACCCGTAACCCCATGATTACCAGAGTACGAGTCCTGCGCTCTCCGTCGACTGAGCTATTCCAGCCCCTGTTATTTCAGAGAAACGAAGCAAACCACACCCCCACACCCCCACCACCACCCCAGTTGCTTCCATCATTTGAGTCCACAACCTGACCAGAGACTCGCTGTATTTGAACCACTCAGCAAATGGGAGTCACGTAGCCCGGCAATAGGTCACTTCATCTGACTGAAGACGGCAGGACCCTCCACATGCCTTAGCCACACCAGGGGGGAGCGACGTCACCCTTTTGTCTTGTTAGCTCCAGTTCTTACTGACGGCTTCGGCACAGCCATGCACAGAAAGGGAGAGGAGGGATGGGTCTGGGTCTTTATTAGGTGTGAGGGGGTGGCGGGTGAGGGTTTGGGGCGGGGGGGTGGGAGGGTGGGGTGGGTGGGTGAGGTTACATCTCCTTGGAGGAGACAGAGACAGTCTGTGTAGCCGCCAGGTCTCATTTGGCGGAGTAACGTCTGTTGCAAGAGTTTCCTCTATTGGCTTAGTATCTGAGGTCTTCTTCCTACCCTTGACAACAGCGACAGGTGGCAGGCGTTAAAGTGTGACTCCCATGTAAAGATTCTCCCATCCTTTTAGATCTCTTTCACTCCAGGTTTTTTTTCTTCTTCTTCTTCTCACCCTTCCCTCTCTTTCTGTTACTATGTCTCCCTGTCTCTGACCATTTCTTTCTGCTCGCTTGCCTCTCCTCTCCTCTCCTCTCCTCTCTCTCTCTCTCTCTCTCTCTCTCTGCCTGCATGTGTTTCTGTCTGTCTGTCTGTCTGTCTGTCTCTCTCTCTCTCTCTCTCTCTCTCTCTCTCCTCTCTCTCTCTCTCTCTCTCTCTCTGCCTGCATGTGTGTCTGTCTGTCTCTGTCTGCTCTCTCTGTCTGTCTCTCTTCCTCCTCTCTCTCCTGCCTCTCTGTTTCTCTCTCTCTCTCTCTCTCTCTCTCTCTCTCTCTCTCTCTCTCTCTCTCTCTCTCTCTCTCTCTCTCTCTCTCTCTCTCCTATTTTCGTGTCCTCCTAATCCCTCCTAATCCTTTCGATAGTGACGTGGATTGATCAAAAAAGAAAAAAAAAAAGGGGGGGGGGGGGGGGGGGGGGGGAGGTGCTGAAAAGTGGAGAAGCAAAAGTTCCACCAAGGAAGCACAGACAGTCCATGCAGCCATCAGTTTTCATTCAGGAGTAATGTCTGTAGAAAGGAACGGGACATCGAACCACTGTCTGCAGGCTTTCTCCTACATTTGACAAGAGAGGCGAAAAGTGTTAACTGTGGCTTCCTTGTGAAGGCTCTCGCATCATTTCAGATATTTCGTTTCTTTGATCACTGTCTCTGAGTATCTGTCTGTCTGCTTGTCTGTCTTGTCTTGTGTTGTCTTGTTTGTCTGTCTGTCCGTGGGTCTGTCTGTCTGCCTGCCTGTCTGTGTGTCCGTGTGTCTGTCTGTCTGTCTGTCTGTCTGTCTGTCTCTCTCTCTCTCTCTGTGCATCTTAATCATTTTCGCTTCTCATGACCCGAGGGCTTGTAAGGTACATCACAAGATCTTTTATGTGCGTATCCAATCTTTCGCGGGTATACAGATACACACAGAGGGGCGTCTTCAGTACACCACAATCAGATCTGCACAACTGTTGTTTTGAAAAGAACATCCACTCCCTACTTCACCCACCATATGCTAATACCATTGGAACCCACCACCCACAAGCTTCTCTATGTTCTTACCGCCCAACGGTAATCTGACTCACTGTGATGACCAAAATGAACGGGGGTTCATGAAACTGTGTAAGAGAGAACTCACTCTGACCAAAAAGGGTGGGACCTGTAACATGTCGTTCCCACATGGGGTGAGAACTGGTGGCTTTACGCTATCGACAGCACTGGAATTCTACCATTCAGGGACTAGAAGAGGTAGGCGACCAGAGAGGGGGGAAGGGAGGGGATAAGCAGGCAGGGTTGGGAGTGGCGGAGGGGGGATCAGGTCCATGGAGGACACTGACCGTCTGTGCAGCCTGTTAGATCTCATTCAGTGGATTGACGTCTATTAAAAGGGATTGCCATGTCAACTCGACGTCTCAAAGTCTTCCTCCCCTTCTCGACAGAAGCAGTGGCAGGTGATTAGTGTGACTCTCCTGCCAAAACTCGTGTATTCTATTAGAATGTTGGTTTACTTTATTATAATTGCCTCTCTCTCTCTCTCTCTCTCTCTCTCTCTCTCTCTCTCTCTCTCTCTCTCTCTCTCTCTCTCTCTCTCTCTCTCGGTGCCTGTTTTTGTCTGTGTCGTCTTTCTCTCTGTCTCTTACATTTGCTCCTCTCTCTTTCTTCTATCCTGTGTCTTTAGTCTTTTCTGTCACGTTGACACACGTCATGATGTCACAGATGGCGGCTTAAATATGTGCATGCGATCCTCTGTATGTCTGCAGAGGCACACAGAAGAGTAAGATGTTCTGCACAAGCTTTGTTCTGAAAAGTAAACCACTCCCTGCTTATTCACCACTGGTTCCATCATTCAAACTCGCTCCCCTGTGCCTTTCCAAGTTCTACCCAGTCAGCTGCTACCTGATCCCTTGAGATGACTGACGTGAGTAGAAATCACAGAGTGACGTAATGGGCCACTATGTATGTGGAACAAGTCCCTGCCGTTTGAAGAGGGAGGGGATGGCCTCATGTCCCTGCCATGTGAGGAGGGAGGCCATGTGAGGAGGGAGGCCATGTGAGGAGGGAGGGGATGGCTTCATGTCCCTGCCATGTGAGGAGGGAGGCCATGTGAGGAGGGAGGCCATGTGAGGAGGGAGGGGATGGCCTGATGTCCCTGCCATGTGAGGAGGGAGGCCATGTGAGGAAGGAGGGGATGGGAAGAGGGAGGCCATGTGAGGAGGAAGGCCATGTGAGGAGGGAGGCCATGTGAGGAGGGAGGCCATGTGAGGAGGGAGGGGATGGCCTGATGTCCCTGCCATGTGAGGAGGGAGGGGATGGGCCTCATGTCCCTGCCATATCAGGAGGGAGGCCATGTGAGGAGGGAGGGGATGGCCTGGTGTCCCTGCCATGTGAGGAGGGAGGCCATGTGAGGAGGGAGGGGATGGCCTGGTGTCCCTGCCATGTGAGGAGGGAGGCCATGTGAGGAGGGAGGGGATGGCCTGATGTCCCTGCCATGTGAGGAGGAATGCCATGTGAGGAGGGAGGGGATGGCCTGGTGTCCCTGCCATGTGAGGAGGCAGGCCATGTGAGGAGGGAGGGGATGGCCTCATGTCCCTGCCATTTGAGGAGGGAGGCCATGTGAGGAGGGAGGGGATGGCCTCATGTCCCTGCCATGTGAGGAGGGAGGGGGGATGGCCTGATGTCCCTGCCATGTGAGGAGGGAGGCCATGTGAGGAGGGAGGGGATGGCCTCATGTCCCTGCCATGTGAGGAGGGAGGCCATGTGAGGAGGGAGGGGATGGCCTCATGTCCCTGCCATGTGAGAAGGGAGGCCATGTGAGGAGGGAGGGGATGGCCTCATGTCCATGCCATGTGAGGAGGGAGGCCATGTGAGGAGGGAGGGGATGGCCTGATGTCCCTGCCATGTGAGGAGGGAGGGGATGGCCTGATGTCCCTGCCATGTGAGGAGGGAGGCCATGTGAGGAGGGAGGGGATGGCCTCATGTCCCTGCCATTTGAGGAGGGAGGCCATGTGAGGAGGGAGGGGATGGAATGGTGTCCCTGCCATGTGAGGAGGAATGCCATGTGAGGAGGAGGGAGGGGATGGCCTGATGTCCCTGCCATGTGAGGAGGGAGGCCATGTGAGGAGGGAGGGGATGGCCTCATGTCCCTGCCATTTGAGGAGGGAGGCCATGTGAGGAGGGAGGGGATGGCCTGATGTCCCTGCCATGTAAGGAGGGAGGCCATGTGAGGAGGGAGGCCATGTGAGGAGGGAGGGGATGGCTTCATGTCCCTGCCATGTGAGGAGGGAGGCCATGTAAGGAGGGAGGCCATGTGAGGAGGGAGGGGATGGCCTCATATCCCTGCCATGTGAGGAGGGAGGCCATGTAAGGAGGGAGGCCATGTGAGGAGGGAGGGGATGGCCTCATGTCCCTGCCATGTGAGGAGGGAGCCATGTGAGGAGGGAGGGGGCCATGTGAGGAGGGAGGCCATGTGAGGAGGGAGGGGATGGCCTCATGTCCCTGCCATGTGTGAGGAGGGAGGCCATGTAAGGAGGGAGGCCATGTGAGGAGGGAGGGGATGGGGCTCATGTCCCTGCCATGTGTGGAGGGAGGCCATGTAAGGAGGGAGGCCATGTGAGGAGGGAGGGGATGGCCTCATGTCCCTGCCATGTGAGGAGGGAGGCTGTGTGAGGAGGGAGGCCATGTGAGGAGGGAGGCTGTGTGAGGGGGGAGGGGATGGCCTCATGTCCGTGCCATGTGAGGAGGGAGGCCATGTAAGGAGGGAGGCCATGTGAGGAGGGAGGGGATGGCCTGATGTCCCTGCCATGTGAGGAGGGAAGCCATGTAAGGAGGGAGGCCATGTGAGGAGGGAGGCCATGTGAGGGGGGGAGGGGATGGCCTCATGTCCCTGCCATGTGAGGAGGGAGGCTGTGTGAGGGAGGGAGGCCATGTGAGGAGGGAGGCCATGTGAGGAGGGAGGCTGTGTGAGGAGGGACGCCATGTGAGGGGGGAGGGGATGGCCTCATGTCCCTGCCATGTGAGGAGGGAGGCCATGTGAGGAGGGAGGCCATGTGAGGAGGGAGGCCATGTGAGGAGGGAGGCCATGTGAGGAGGGAGGCCATGTGAGGAGGGAGGAGGGAGGCCATGTGAGGAGGGAGGCCATGTGAGGAGGAGGGAGGGGATGGCCTCATGTCCCTGCCATGTGAGGAGGGAGGCCATGTAAGGAGGGAGGCCATGTGAGGAGGGAGGGGATGGCCTGATGTCCCTGCCATGTGAGGAGGGAGGCCATGTGAGGGGGGAGGGGATGGGCCTCATGTCCCTGCCATGTGAGGAGGGAGGCTGTGTAAGGAGGGAGGCCATGTGAGGAGGGAGGCCATGTGAGGAGGGAGGCCATGTGAGGAGGTGGGGATGGCCTCATGTCCCTGCCATGTGAGGAGGGAGGCCATGTGAGGAGGGAGGGGATGGCCTGATGTCCCTGCCATGTGAGGAGGAAGGCCATGTGAGGAGGGAGGCTATGTGAGGAGGGAGGCCATGTGAGGAGGGAGGCCATGTGAGGAGGTGGAGATGGCCTCATGTCCCTGCCATGTGAGGAGGAATGCCATGTGAGGAGGGAGGGGATGGCCTGATGTCCCTGCCATGTGAGGAGGGAGGGGATGGCCTCATGTCCCTGCCATATGAGGAGGGAGGGGATGCCTCATGTCCCTGCCATGTGAGCAGGGAGGCCATGTGAGGAGGGAGGCCATGTGAGGGGGGAGGGGATGGCCTCATGTCCCTGCCATGTGAGGAGGGAAGAGATGGCCTCATGTCTTGTCAGTGCCAGGCTTCTTCCGACGTCTTGGGCACAGCCATCCAAAGGGAGGAATGGGGGGGGGAGAGGGGAAGAGGCTGCATGGAGGAGACAGAATATCAGTGTGGCCCTCAAGTCTCTGGCAGCAGAGTAACAACATCTGTTAGAAAAAAAAAGGATCGCTAAATCCACCTAATGCATGAAGTCGTCCTCTTACTCTCCACAATACCGCTGGCAAGAATTTAAGCGTGACTCAAAGGTTGTATCCTTAAGATTTTTTTTTTCTCTTTATTAACTCACGTTCTCTGTATGTCTGTGCGAGTGTATGCCTGTCTCTATACCCAGTCCGGCACCTTCCGTGCCCCAAACTACTCAGCTAAAAACCCTGACCCTTTGAGATCACCAAATGGCAGGTGGAGTCCACAGTAGATTAAATAATGCATGAAAAGAGGCGATCAATCAGTCGATCAATCAAACCATCAGTAAGTACATGTGGTGTCGATCGATACATGCCTACATACAAAACTATATATACATGCGCGCATGCACAGAAATTGTATAATATATACATGCATGTGGATACATAATTACTATATACATCTACATAAGAAACAATAAATCAGTACTCGAGAAGAAGAAGAGAAGAAGAAGAAGAAGAGAAGGAGAAGGAGGAGGAGGAGGAGGAGGAGAAGAGAAAAAACAACAACAACAAGAAAAAGACGCAATATCAAAAAGCAAGGGAAACAAAGCAGAAGAAGAAAAAGAAGCAAAATGAGGGCAAAAGAACGAAAAATATTGAGGGATTAGGAACAAAATACGCACAGAGAGAGGGGAGTATGGGCAAAATAAGAAGAAAGGCGAAAAAAATCCAAATAGATAAAATAAATAAATAGATAAATAAATAAATAAATAAATACAGAGAAGAAGAAGAAGAGAAGAAGAAGATAACGCAATTGCGTACCAGTACGTCAACACGCAATTGCGTACAGTCATTTACAACAATTTCATCTACGGTCACCACCAGCACAATCACACCATCACCACAAGAGAGACTACTACTACTACTACTACTACTACTAATACTATGCTACTGCTGCCGCTGCTGTGCTGCTTATCATCATCATCATCATTATCATCATCATCATCATCATACATCACCATCATCATCATCATCATCATCATCATCATCATCATCACCATCATTATCACCACCACCACCCTCATCGGCATCGTCTAGAAATGGAGACAGTAGGGGAAAGAAAAGAAATGAAGAAAGAAAAAAAGATGTAGAAGAAGAACAGGCAGAACGAAAAGAGGCAAAGAGAAACAGAAGAAGAAGGAGGAATAGAAAGGAAAGGAGAGAAGGAGAACTAGAAGACCTAGGAGAAAAGTATGAAGGGAGGAGAGAGGGACAATGGGCAAAATAGGAGGAAAGAGGACAGAAGACGAAGGGGAAGGAGAAGAAGACCAAAGCAAAAAAAAAAAAAAAAAAAAAAAAGAATTTGCGGATAATACACAATTGGAGAGAGGCGAAAAGTAATGATGAGAAGATAAATAAGCTGGAAGAAAAAATAAAAAGAGATTTGAAGGCGGAAGAGAAGCAGAAGACTACGGTACACACCGAATCACAATCATTTGGAACAACAATTTCATCTACGGGCACCACCAGCAACAATCACACCATCACCCACAACCTCCTTACTACCTACTACTACTACTACTACTACTTACTACTGGAACTGCTGAAGCTGCTGTTGCTGCTTATCATCATCATCATCATTATCATCATCCATCATCATCATCACCATCATCATCATCATCATCATCATCATCATCAAGACATCATCATCACAGACCACCACCACCCTCATCGGACATCGTCTAGAAATGGAGACATAGGGAGAAAAGAAAGAAAAAAAGATGTAGAAGAAACAGGCAGAACGAAAGAGGCAAGAAACAGAAGAGAAGAGATAGAATAAGAAAGAAAGGAGAGAAGGAGAACTAGAAGACCTAGGAGAAAAGTAATGAAGGAGGAGAGAGGGACAATGTTGGGCAAAGTAGGGAGAAGGAGGACAGAAAAGACAGAGAAGAAGACAAAGCAAAAAAAAAAAAACAAAAAAGCGGAATAGAATTGGAAGATCACAAAGTTAGGAGGAGAAGATAAATAAGCTGGAGAAAAAGAAGAAGAGATGAAGGGCGGAGAGAAGAGCAGAAGACAAACACGAACAAGGGTGGAAGGAAGGGGAGTGAGGTGAGGTGGGAGGGGGAGGAGTGGAAGAAGAAGAGGAGGAAAAAGAAGATGGTAGGAGGGCAGATGGAGATGACTCCAAAGAGAAAGGACCCAGAAGCAGACAACGAGAAAAGCAGAAGAGGAGAGAGAGAGGAGAAACAAGCAGGAGAGCGCAACAGAGGAGCAGGAGCAGTAGCAGCATTAGCAGAGACGAGAAAGAAGAAGAATAAGAAGAAGAAAGGAGAAGGAGAGGAGGAGGAGGAGGAGGAAGAGGATGAGGAGGAAAGAAGAGAGAAGAAGAGGAGGAGAAAGGAGAAGGAGGAAGAAAATAAAAAGAAGAAGAAAAGAAAAGAAGAAGAAAGAGAAGAAGAAGACAAACCACCAACAATAATAACACCACAACATCAAGAGCAGCACAAAAAAACGGGAGGAGAAAGGGGACGACGACGACGACGACGACGACGACGAGAAGGAGGACGAGAAGGAGCAGAAAAATTTACAAGAAGAAATAGCAACTGAAAAAAAAAAGAAGTGCAAAAAAAAAAAAAAAAAAAGGATAAGGCAGAGGACACGCAGATAAAGGAAGAGGACAAACAAAAACAGTAGAA
>JADBJO010005363.1:52500-57500 GCA_016801955.1 Conus betulinus | reverse complement strand
TCTGTGTACAAGTGGATGCAGATCTCTTCCATCGATTTTGAGCTACCTTGTGGGCTAGGGTACATCGGAGCAGACAGGGTTGAAGGAGACATTACACAAATGGTCGATCCAGATGAGTCAGATACTGCGGCAATTTGTCGGTCATTCAGTCTCACCGTGAAGACAGCATCAATATATACTTGCTGTCAGGAATGAAACATACCGGTCTTATTTCTGGTTAGCGCCCAGTTCCTTCTTTTACTGCAACCGTTTACAGGGAAGAAGAAAAGAGGGGAGGAAAGGAGGAGGGGTGGTGGTGCCAAAGAAGGTTGGGGGGGGGGGGGGGGGTTGTGGATAGAGGAAAAACAGTCTGTGTGTGGCCATCACGTCTCATTAGTCGGAGTAACGTCTGTCTGTTAAAAAAAAAAAAAAAAAAAAAAAAAAAAAAAAAAGGATTGCCACATCCAGCCACTGTCTGAATTCTTCTCCCCTCTCTCTCTGACAGCAACTGTGACAGGCGCTGGGGGTGCGGCCTCTGAGCTCTATCCCATCCCACCCCAACCTCTCCCTCACTCAGGCCTCCGCCCTCTCTGAAACCTCAATGGCAGGATTCTTTTATTTGTCTTGAACTTTGTCGTCGTCGTCTAAATGCTCCCGTGTCTTTTCTGTGTTTGTCTCGATCTCTCTGTCCTGTTTCTCTCTCTCTCTCTCTCTCTCTCTCTCTCTCTCTCTCTCTCTCTCTCTCTCTCTATATATATATATATATATATATATATATATATGCCTGTCTGGCTGTCAGTTTCTCTTTCAGTCAGTATGTCTATCTGAATCTTTTTTCCTGCCTCTCTCTCTCTCTCTCTCTCTCTCTCTCTCTCTCTCTCTCTCTCTCTCTGTCTTGCTGTCTCTTTGTCTATCATTCTCTGTCTGTCTGTTTCTTTCTCCCTGTCTATCTTTCTCATTGTACACCTTTCCACGTGTACCCCTCTCTCTGTCTGTCTGTCTGTCTGTCTCTGTCTGTCTGTCTGTCTGTCTCTCTCCCTCTCTCTCTCTCTCTCTCTCTCTCTCTCTCTCTCCCTCTCTCTCTCTCTCTCCCCCCCCCCCCCCCCCCCTCTGGACGCGCGCACACACACACACACACACACACACACACACACACACACACACACACACACACACACACACACACTCACACACACACACACTCACATACACACACGCACGCAAGCATTCACGCACGCACAAACACATGCACACACGCTCGCACGCACGCACAAACACATGCACGCACGCACGCACGCACGCACGTACACACACAAACACAAATGCATTTGTATGCGAGCATGCACTCACGCATGTGCGCACTCCCTTATGCCCGCCTGCATACATTGCTTTTTTTTTGTCCTCTCTATTCATGAAAGGACGTCACAGGAGATTGCAGCTCAAGTAAATGGAAATAAGCTTTGCATATTTCAGCCATGACTGTCGAGACTTTTTTCCCCCACGGTTATAATTGACATTCTCTGTTGGCCATTTCTGTAACTCTTGTCAAGAGACTGCCTGACCTCTGCTTCCTTCTTGCAAACTAGGAGATTCTGCAACAAAGGGTAAGCTGGTGTGAGAAGCCATGGATGTGGATGAACAGATGTAATGAGAACAGAAAACAAATGTCTCACTCTGTCTTGGTTTGTGGACCTCAACAATCTTCACCAGTAAGGTGTCCTGCTAAGGACATAAGCAGACACAACAAGATCAAGGAGGACATTGTTTCTGTCTGGGCCTGAGGCTGTCGACAATCTCACTCAAAAACCTGGTGTGCTGTACGCACAGAATGCTTAAAGAGTGACGTTCAGACAGAAGAAAAATAAAAGAACAAATGGTTAATTTGTTTTTGTCCTGATGACTTCTACATTAATGATATCTGGTTGGTGTCTGTTTGTAGACACAAGATCATAAATGGATAGAATGAGAACAAAGAACAAACGGGTCAACCAGCCACACTGGCGAAGTGGTTAAGGTCCCGGATTTCCGGCTGGCAGGTCGTGGGTTCGATTCCCATCAGAACAATGTGGGATTTTTCTGCCCTGACAGGCTCCTATTCTGGATTGAATTTGCTACGGGATCAGCTGGGAACACTGGGGCCACACAGTCGAGTGCAATTCACTAAATGGGTTCGTCTCTGAGAGTGTTGCTCAAATTCCCTGACCAATACTGCAGGTGTCTGTATCTCTCGGACCTTGTTGACGTCAGGATATATCAATGAAAGTAAGCGTAGAGTACAGCCCTGTCATGCAATATCAGACCACAACGGAAATCCGTAGCATCGTCGTCAGCATCTTCATTCTCATCGATCAGCATTTTCTATGGCCTTGCATGACCTGCTTTCATGGTGGCCTTTGTTTCGATGTCCTCTCCCCGTCTATGGCCTTGGTAAGATTCGATCGGTGTCGCCGATATCGACAAGTTCATCAGGGCAGTTGTTGGACGGACATGGTGACTCCTGTTCTTTTGCTTTTATATGGTATTTACTTTTGCTGCCTGAACCTTATCATTACTGGGCGAAGGTCTGTATAGAGATGATGTCTGGAACTGACCCGCAATAAAAAGAAATGTTCCTCCTCTGGCCCGTGCGAGTAAGGATGAAATAAATCTGTGATGGCACAGTTCAGTCGTTCCATTTGTACCAGGTCTGTGTCTGACTGCGCCTATGCTGGTAGAAGGTGGATGTAATTCATTGCACAGAGAGCTACTGTTTGTTCTCAGTTATGGTCGCACTACCTCAAGGTATCACTATGAGGGCTAGCATATCAATTCTATGGTGTTCTCCTTGGGCCCATGCGTCCATTGTCATTCCACACGACAGCGAGTTCTTCGTTGTCTTGTTCAGACTCTACGGTGTCTGCCAGCTTCTCCAACAATTCACCATTCTCTTTTTCGCAATACGAGTCATTGCATGGGGCGTAGACTTGGATAAAGGTAGCCGTCTTTCTTCCTTGCTTTATCTTGATTTTGATCATTCTTTCTGAGAAGTCTTTTTGAAAATATTTTTTTGCTATGCCTGTGTGTATGACGAATCCTACTCCATGAACAGCATTTGATTTGGATCCACTCCCTTCCAAATGATGGCATAGCTGCCATGTGTCGTCGTTGTGTCCCCTCTGATTAATCTGCAGTCTAAGATGCCATGTACTAATGTTTTCCACTTTTTCATGAATTCAATAATCTCCATCTTCCAGGGGAAGTAATAGATGGTAAATCTAAAATAATTGCTTCCCATGTGCGGTTTTTGAAGGAAAAAAATCAGACATAGGAAAAGTACCTACACTGAAAATGTGAAGCATGAGTAAGTTTCTTGAAAACGTATCATCTCATAGGCACATCAATTTATTTAAAAAAACTTCACAATACACGCCTTATATTGGATATAATGGCATAAGCCTTTTTTCATATCCTGTTTAAAGTATAGCATTGTAAACTATATACAATGCTATATTTTAAACAGGATATAAAAAAGGCTTATGTCATTAATAATTATGCTGTAATATCAGGAGACAGTGATAATAAAAGTAGTAGCAATCTATCACTTCATAGATTGCTCTCAGTGAGGAAACAAAAGAGCCAAACAAAGTTACGATGCTCATGTTCGGTAGAACATTTATGAAAACCTTGCACTGCAGACCAGCACCGAAACGCAACAAAATCGGCCTTGACCCACAATCCATCCTTCCACCAAGTATAAATAAGATGGATTTATACGTTTTGGCGTAATCTTGCTAACAGACACATAAACAAGCGAAAAACAAACTTTTTCTGGAGAAAACACATGCCATTCTTGGCAGGAGTCACAAAAATAACGAAAACAAGCCCCTAACAATTAAAAAAAAGTGTTCTTGAAACACAAACAATCCCTGACGGAAGCAGAGGTTCAAAATACATCTTCGACGGTTGTGAGGCAGCAAACTGTTTTTTTTTTTTTTTTCTGTTGCTTTTCTGTCTCCTTGAAGCTTGTCAACACTATGCGTTATCATAGTATTGATCCTTGCCGAATTTGTCTCGGATTTTCCATCGCTGACCACATCTCTCTCTGTCTCTCTGTCTGTCTGTCTGTCTGTCTGTCTGTCTGTCTCTCTCTCTCTGATCTCTCTCTCTCTCTCTCTCTCTCTCTCTCTCTCTCTCTCTCTCTCTCTCTGATGTTTTTATAAAATTTTCTCATCCAAAAAGTATGTTAAACCGATCCTGGACCGACCTTTGATACAGATATGTAGCCCTTCTCTGTACCCCAATTTAACATGTTTTATCTTAGAGCCCCATCCCTATTACTGCTCCAGAAGTCGGGTTTAGTAGGATTCCTTTTCCCCTTGCAGTCAAGCTTACGATTAAAAAAAGAATAATCCAACAGATTCAAGTGATGCAAGGGTGGTCATTAGATGAATGCAATACTCAAAAACGGTGTACAAAATCTGCGCTCTTGAAAGAGAAACGTTTTTCAGGATAACCTTACAATATAGCATTGAATGTTTATTCTGAAATAGCATAATTATTGATCTTTACACCTTGCTTTGCGAAATTTCAACTGCCTTTTAAAGACTGATACTGCGTACAGCTCTGAAAACAAAAAAGTGGGTTCAGATCTCCCTTCCACTTTTGAGCTGTTTTGTGGAGAGGGAGACATTGATGTAGACTAGACTGAAGACCATAACCTTCGTCACACTTGTGAGAACGACTTGAAAAAAAGGTCAATCAAGATAAGTAGATACGGCGGGCACTGGTCAGTCATTCAGACTTCTCGTACAGGCATTATTGACAGGCACTTGCCGTAAAGAGTGAAAGATACCGGTCTTCTTTCTCGTTAGCGCTTGGTTCCTTCTACCAGCTTATTTACAGGGAAGAAGGGAAGGCAGTGGTGGGTGGTGGTGCAGGGCTGAGGGACGAGGGTGGGGGGTAGGGAAGGTCTCCCTCCATGGAGGAGATGCACAGTCTGTGTGGCCGTCACGTCTCATTTTGGCGTAGTAGTAACGTCCGTA
>JADBJO010005363.1:30000-40000 GCA_016801955.1 Conus betulinus | reverse complement strand
AGTACACACACACAACAATATGTCAATTCTGTGTTTCTCTATTAATGACGAACAGAAATAAGACACTGCGACGAATTTACGCTTTTTTTTGTACGAAGCCTTGTGTTTCGTTAATACATATATTGATACGCCGATGTTTTATGAAAGTGCTGTCGTAATTGAAGTTAATATTTGAGTTAGTAGGTTGTACTTCGTGCATTTGTTCACTGTTTTGTCGTTATTGTTATTCTTACCATTTCATGTTCTGAACATAATTCCTTCCATCCTAAAGGACGGTAGCCTATCTTGAATACATTTTCATTTCTCACAAAATACACCACGACACAGGCGCTGACTGGTCAGATAACAATGAGCAAGGATTGCATCCAATTTTTTTTTTCTAAGTACATAGGTACGCTAAGAACAGGATTCCAAGAGAGGCTCTCAACTTAGCAGATCTTTGATTAACATATTGACTAAAAACAAAACGCGCGCGCGCGCGCGCGCGCATGTGTGTGTGTGTATGTGTGTTGGGACACAGAGAGAGAGAGAAAGAGAGAAAGAGAGAAAGAGAGAGAGAGAGAGAGAGAGAGAGAGAGAGAGAGAGAGAGAGAGAGAGACGCAGAGAGTGACACTTGTGTGTATAGATAGATAGACAGACAGACAGACAGATAGATAGATAGATAGATAGATAGATAGATAGATAGATAGATAGATAGACAGACAGATAGATAGATAGATAGATAGACAGACAGATAGATAGACAGATAGATAGATAGACAGACAGACAAACAGGTAGATAGGGAGATAGATGGATCGATAGATGGACAGACAGACTGAAAATCAGATGGGTAGACAGATCATTTGTTCATAATGAATCATCTATGTTTCATCTTGTGTTTTCAAATATATTCATCTTCTGGTAATATCTGAAATGTGTATCCTCTTGTTTCTCAACTCGTTTACTAAATTCTACATGGTTGTTTTAAAACAACGTTCAACTTTCAGCACTTTTACTGCACTTTTACCTTCCAGCGATGTGTGTAGCACCTCCTTAAGTCTGGCGTTGTTGACAAGGAGAAACAAGGCTGATCGTTTCCTGCCTGCCGAAGCTGGCACTTGCCTGACGGTTAGAGCGTTCGCCCGGGGCGTGGTCTCTGGTGACAAACGTGAGCGAACCATCCTTAATGGGCGGGTGGATTGGGCAATGACAGTTTTCTATAGCTGAAATGAAACCGTAGAGCAGAGAGCAGAGCAGAGAGAAGAGAGAGGAGAGAGAGAGAGAGAGAGAGGGACAGAGAGAGAGAGAGAGAGAGAGAGAGAGAGAGAGAGAGAGAGAGAGAGAGAGGAGAGAGCTGTATGGAAGATGACGACTGATTGCAAAACTGACCTGAAGTAGTAATACTTGATTTGAGAAAAAAAAAGAAAAAAGGTTGGGGGGGGGGGGGGGGGGGGGGGGGGGGGGGGGGAGGGGGTTGAAGGCTGGGGTGGAGGGGCGCAGAGCAATTAAACAAACAAACAAACGAGCAAACAAACAAACAAACACACAACAAACAATTACAAACCAAAGAAAAAAAAAAAAAACTGAGAAGACTCAAACTTCGCGAACTGGTTCGAAAACAACCGAACAACAACAGCACCAACAACAGCATCAACAGCAATAACAACGACAATGACTACAACGATAAATAAAACAAGAAGGCAATAAGATAACATAGAAATGTCCTGAAATGCCTGTGTGCAACTTTGAATATGACACATACATCCACATTGTTGCCGTTGTTTGTCAAAGTCGCGCACGTTCCTTCTTCACGCTCTGTCTGTCTGTCCCTGTCTGTCTGTCTGTCTGTCTGTCTGTCTGTCTGTCTCTCTCTCTCTCTCCTCTCTCTCTCTCTCTCTCTCTCTCTCACGCGCGCGTGCGTGCATATGTAAGCGCGTATGCCCGCGCGCGCGCGCGTGTGTGTATGAGTGTGTTCGCGCGCCTGCGTGCGTGTGTGCATGCGTGCGTGTGTATGTGTGTGCATGGGTGCATGCGTGCGTGCGTGTGTATGTGTGTGTGTGTGTGTGTGTGTGTGTGTGTGTGTGTGTGTGTGTTGTGTGTGTGTGTGTGTGTGTGTGTGTGTGTGTGTGTGTGTATTACGCATAATCTACGTTCCTGGGCAGTTAATGTTAAGTTTTTGCGTGATACGTAAACATGGCAAAATCTTTGCGTAATGCCTTGAAACCATGTTCGTTCCGTTCATAATCCACGGAATATTCGATTCAAGCAGGATAGTATTATCTGTAAGAACTAAAAGTTGGATTTCGTTCCTCCTAGCAGCAGCATATTTCTTTCCTCCATTGCACACAAACTAGAAAAGTAAGTTCTCTAGGTGGTCACGGATCTTCAGGAACTGTCTACACTGTTGGTGTCAATCTTCCTTTCTTCTTCTTCTTCTTTTTCTTCTTCCTCACCTCGTCCTTCTCCTCCTCTTCGTCCTCTTCCCCCTCCTCCTCCTCGTCCTCCTCCTCCTCCTCGTCCTCCTTCTTCTTCAAAGGCTTTATATCTGCATTACTATACATTTTATGCATCTTCACCGAAAATAAGGCTGGTTATGAACGGGAAGGATGCCAAATCAGATATTTCCTTAGCTTTGTTCACACCCCTAGACAACAGATTTGCCAAGTTCACGCATTTCGCAAACTCTTTTTGCGCAGTAAACATACACTGTGCGATAACAAACAAAAACGATTCATGTTTCTACCCTCTAGATGGATCTTGAACGTGATTTGCTAGATCCAAAAGATATAGTCAACCATGGGGTAAATCACGTAAAGAAAGCAATGAACATGTTGTAGAAAGACACTCGAAAGATGGATAAGGTAGGAATGGGGGGGGGGCAGGGGGGTGTGTGTGTGTGTGTGTGTGTGTGTGTGTGTGTGTGTTGTGTGTGTGTGTGTGTGTGTGTGTGTGTGTGTGTGTGTGTGTGTGTGTGTGTGTGTGTGTGTGTGTGTGTGTGTGTGTGTGTGTGTACGGTGGTGTGTGTGTGTGTGTGTGGTGTGTGACGGGTGGAGGGTGAGGGTGTGGGCGGCCGGGAGGTGTCAGCGAAGGTGTCAATGTTCAACTATGTCATCGCACTCCTGATATTTCTGAGTTGTAACCATAAGCCTGGGAAAGGAAAATGGCACATGCAGATGTGCAAACAACTAGCACACAGACACTAAAACTTGAGCACTGTGTAGTTACCACTCTGTATCATGGCACTCCGAAACACACCCATTGCATCAAAACAACGTATGAATGGTCTTTGTAAATTCAGTGTTGGCACTGCGCAAAGCAAGGGTTTCCGAAGTTTTCCGAGGTAAGATGATATTTCTATAGATGAAATCCCAAGTCATAATAATTATTATGACAAGTACACAGCCACAGAAACCCCCCCCCCCTCTCTCTCTCTCTCTCTCTCTCTCTCTCTCTCTCCTCTCTCTCTCTCTCCCTCTCTCTCTCTCTCTCTCTCTCTCTCTCTCTCCTCTCATCTCTCTCTCTGTCTGCCTCTCTCTCTCTCTCTCTCTGGACTCTCTCGGGTCTCCAAATAATGAAAGAACAAATATATTATGTTTCTTTATCTAGTATATAAAAACTGTTTAAATCTACGTTTTGTGTTTGTTTCTTAGTATATCAAGTTTGATCAGTTGTATTACATTTTTGGGAACGAGAGTTTTTTTGTTTGCACCTCCTTCTTCACGAATGGTTAATAGCCAATTATTGAATTAAATATATCCGAATCCGTCTCTGTCTGTCTGTCTGCAGTGTATCTGCATCTCTTCTCTCTCTCTCCTGCTCTCTCTCTCTGCGGTATCTCAATCATGCTCTCCTCTCTCTCTCTCCTCTTGTCGTTTTCTAGCTCCGACCTCCCTCTCTCCTCTCTCTCGCTATCTCTCTATCTCTCTCTCTCTCGACCCTCCCTCTCTGTCTCTCTCTCTCTCCCGCCATCCCTCTCTCCTCTCTTCTCTCTATATCTCTCTCTCTTACGGCGTTCCTCAACCCACATCCTCCCCTCTCTCTCTCGATTCTCCTCTCTCTCTCTCTCGATCTCTTCTCTCTCTCTCTGCTCTCCTCTCTCTCTCTCTCTCTCTCTCTCTCTCTCCCATCGCAATCGACAAAATCGATTTTTTTTTCTTCGGGTGAGCCTTATACAGTTACTCCGACTCCTCTCTCACCTCTTCGATAATCCATCTGTTCGGACTTCCAGGAATCGATTTTGGCGCCCAACTAGATCTCAACCCCCATCCAAATCTATAGCCCCCTCCCCCCGCCCCCCAATGATTCCACTCCCCCTACCCCTACCCCCCCCCCCCCTCTTTCCCAAATGGAATGACCTTTAGGGACCACATCATCCTCTTTATTTAATCCGCCATAATGCCACCCGCTCTCTTCCAAGCCATCTTTGCCTACCCCCCCTCCCTCCTTCAGTTTTTTTTACCTTAGACGAGCAGGCCCATGCTCTGAATGCTGCGCACCCCTCCCTTCCTTTGTCTGCGGTGGTGGTGGCTGTTTTGGTTTTTGTGTATCGAGCAGTGTAACCCATCGTCAGACGTGCGTGTGTGTGTGTGTGTGTGTGTGTGTGTGTGTGTGTGTTGTGTGTGTGTGTGTGTGTGTGTCCCTGTCGCTGTGTGTCCTGTGTGTGTCTGTGTGTGTGTGTATGGTGTCTGATCATAAATGGTGACTCCTGTCAGCACTGATGCCATTCGTTGTTTTGTTCCATCCACTACCCAAACGTTGTTCTCTCCCCCCAAAGACGGCTAGCGCTAAGCGTGGCTCCGCTCTGCTAATCGTATATGCCCAAGAGCACGAGGGACCCCACCCCCCCCACCCCCCCCCCCAAAAAAAAAAAAAAAAAAAAAAAAAAAACAGAAGGAAAAAAGAGAAAAAAAGAGAAAATAAAGGACGTTCCTCCCAGCTGTTCAGTTCTGCTGCCATTCCTGCCCGCAACTTCATTCCATCTACCCTTCTCTAGTCTTGACCTTTCCTACCTTTAATCCTCCCCATTCTTCCCTTCCAGACCTATTTCCCCGAGGATCATGCTAACAAGCCTGCTTTTAATCTTTTTTTTTTCCCCGGCACGGTCAAGAAAACGTTTGCGGCTCTTTTGTGTTTTTTCTCCATATTCTGAAGCCTATATCCATTTGAGGTTTTTGTTTAAGTGACACGCCTATCGTGATATTAATGACATTTCTTCATTTTTTTTTACATGACTTGACAGATTGGTGTAAAGGGTACCCCCTCACCCCACCCACCCCTCCCCCTTTTTTTCCCCCGCTTTTTCTTCAGTCTGCGCAGTAGACTTGGAAATTATCCACACTTAACTTCACGCTCTTCATAGAAAGATAGCTAGCTCTTTTGATGCCTGGTTTGTTTCAAACCTTTACAAATCAAATTGTACAACATGTTGTCAGCTTTCTTTGGTCACATTGAGCCTACAGCCACGTTATCAATTCTATTATCATGACAACGATGATGGAGAGTGATGATGATGATGATGATGATGATGATGATGATGATGATGATGATTATGATGATGATGATGATGATAGTAGTAGTAGTAGTAGTAGTAGTATAGTAGTAGTAGTAGTAGTAGTAGTAGTTTCAACAGGAGCTGTAGGACAGTGTCTAGCAGCAGACTTCCAGTAACTGGGACACTGGCCTGCTTGTCCATGTACTGTATCACCGAGTGTGTGTGCCATGGCTGCTCTAAACACCCTTCAGAGCAAAATAAAGCTGGACATTTTTTTTACAGTGCACTGCAGAGTTTAGAAAGGTCTAATTTCAACGCAACATGCAGTCGGTTGTATTTTGAGATCAAATAACTAAACAAAAAACGGTACTTGGAACACCTTTATTATGTTGTGTAAGTCTCGTAACTGTTGTTAAAAATATGAGTCCTCGCAGGTTGTTTGAACACATTCACAACTGGCATGTCTATTCTATTGTAAGTCCATATATCCTTGGTCGCCACTATCTCTGTTTTGTTACGTATATCTATAAAGCTTCAACATAATTACTTCTCATATAACATGAAAGAAGTACCAGAGCAACTCTTAGTCGATCAGAGGAAAGCAAATCTCTTAAAATATCAGTAAAGACAGTGAGAAAAAACCACGCTTTCAGTTCCAAACACTTAGAAGTTGATGCGTCAAATTGAACACAGAAACAAGAAAAAGGCTGGCATGCCCCTTTAAGCACCTTTGAACACAACAAAACTTTAAACACGCACGCACACACACGCACAGCGACACACACACACACACACACACACACACACAACCCACACACACACACACACACAGAGAGAGAGAGAGAGAGAGGAGGGGAGAGAGAGAGAGACGGAGAGAGAGAGAGAGAGAGAGAGGTAGAGAGAGGACTGAGAAAGAAAGAAAGAAGACAGACAGACAGACAGAACACAGAAACCAGAAGAAACAGAAGAAGAACAGAGAGAGGAGAGAGAGAAGAGACTCACACACATATAACCCCCCCCCCCCCCCCCCCCACACACACACCACACACACGCGCACGCAAACAAACACAAACACACATTTACATACACTCACACAGATGGCAGTGTGAGTGTTGTGTGTGTTGTGTGTGTGAGGAGAGAGAGAGAGATGTGACCGAGTGAGAGGTGAGGGAGACGGGAGAGTGAGATGAAGAGAAGAAAGAGGCAGGATGAGGAGAGAGAGAGAGAGAGAGAGACTCAAACCCAAGACTCACGACTCAAAAAACTTTATTACTCAGGATAAGAGATTTTAGGCAATGCCTATTCTTCCAATCTGTCCTTGCTATTCTACAACATTCAATTAAACAAACTGCACATATTAATAATGGCAGAAACGATGAAGAATATAGCAACATTATCAGATAACAATAACAATAGTAATAATAATAATAATAATAAAAAAAAATCAATAACCAAAAAATTACACAAACACAATCAGACACGTACGCGCACGCGCTCACATGCACGCACACGCCAATACATACATGCACGCGCACGCGCATCCCACCCCCATCCCCCCCCCACCACCACACACACACATTTTCATTACCTAATATAGAGGCAAGCATAAAAGTAGGGCTTTTAGACTATGGTCAAAAAGTTAGATGCAGAGAGAGAGAGAGAGAGAGAGAGAGAGAGAGAGGAGAGGAGAGAGAGAGAGAGAGAGAGAGAGAGAGAGAGAGAGAGAGAGTTTTCAGGAAGCTTTGAAGCTTTGAAAAGAAAAAGTTGAAAAAATAGTTAAACATATATAGGACAGGTTAACACGGTAACCATTAAGAAAAAAGTGCCAGAGAAAAAAAAAAAGAAAAGCTTAAAATGGTAGGAGTTGAGGAGATCAGGTATGGAGGAAGTGCCAGAACGAAGGAACGTAGGAGTTATTCAAGAGCGAAGTACAGAAAAAAAGTTCCCATGAAAAAAAAAGAAAATTGGGGAAGGGGAGGTTAGAGGTCAGTGAAATTAGCAGTTAGCGACAGAATTCGCCTAATTTAGTCTGTGACACAGCCAGACTTTTTGTTTGTTTGTTTGTTCGTTTTCGATTGCTTGATACAGAGGACGGAAAGGGACTTTACTCTAATCTGTCTAGACACAAAAGAACATGGAGAAATGTTACAGAAGTCGGGTCTAGCGTGGAACTTAAAAAGGCACCTTAATAATCACCGGGTGTTAT
This sequence comes from Conus betulinus, assembly GCA_016801955.1. NCBI lineage: Eukaryota > Metazoa > Mollusca > Gastropoda > Neogastropoda > Conidae > Conus > Conus betulinus. Next base: position 32,323 of record JADBJO010005363.1, on the reverse strand, counting down.
AATACGGAAACTAAACTTACCGTGACAGTTCTCTAGAGAGAGAGAGAGAGAGAGAGAGAGAGAGAGAGAGAGCCAGAGAGAGAGATTGAGAGGGAAGGAGAGAGAGAGAGAGAGCGAGAGAGAAGAGAGAGAGAGAGAGAGCGAGGAGAGGAGAGAGAGAGAGAGAGAGAGGAGAGAGAGAGAGGAGAGAAGAGAGAGAGGAGAGAGAGAGAAGAGACCGAGAGAAACGAACGAAATGTTGTTTAATGAGGGAAAAGAATAAGCACAAAGTCATGTGGCTTTTTTTTTTTTTTTTTTTTTTTTATCCCAACCCTCAAACAATAAATACGTGGAAGGAATCATTGCATCGAACTGCACATAAACTCATAACAATAATGAATGTGTGTGTGTGTGTGTGTGTGTGTGAGAGAGAGAGAGAGAGAGAGAGAGGAGAGAGGGAGAGAGAGGAGAAGAGAGAGAGAGAGAGAGAGAGAGAGAGAGAGAGAGAGAGAGAGAGAGAGAGAACAAACTTGTTATAAGATTGTAAAACATAATGTTTTGGGAAGAGTAGAATTGGAAGATTCAAGTATGGGAGAGCTAGAGAGAGGGTGACAGAAGGAGACTGCATGCAGGAGTGCCTGCAGAACTGAAAACCTGGAAGATACTTCCTCTTTTTCTTTAAGGTGATATCGGGTACGTGGATATAGCAGAATGGGATATGCTTAGTCTCTTCCTGTGAGGGATGGGAGGTATGTATGTGTATGTGTGTGTGTGTGTGTGGGGGGGGGGGGGGGGCTCTAAGCTCTGGACAAGACAGCAGTGCTGTCAGGAGTAGCCAATGTGTGGGCAGACGACATGCACGCAAGATCTAACGATTGTTTTCACTTCTGGCTTCGAAGGATGGCTTAAGGGAGGGAGGAGACAAGGAAGTGGAGGGCCTGGAATGAACCAGGGGAGGGAAATGAGTGCAGGATGAGGGAGGGGGGGTGGGGTGGGGGGATGGATAGAGAGGGTAACTAGCGTGAACGATGTTCCATTTATTCTGGAAGAGCTGGGGAATGGACATTAGTGGCGAAGAGGAAGGAAAGGGTGTGTGTGTGTGGGGGGGGGGGGGGGGGGAGGGGGGGAAGGAGGGGGGGGGGCTACTGGTTTGATAGGGGGCTGGAAGCTTGCAGCGCCAAAAAGAAAAAACATGGATTCTCAGAGGCGGGTTAAGGTAGATAGGTAGTGTGTGGAATAGGTTGAGAGGGGAATGAACTTTCATCGCCCCCCCCCACAAAATAAAAGAAATTGATCGAATTGTCACAGGCGATGGGCACACACACACACACACACACACACACACACACACCACACACACACACACACACACACCCACACAGAGAGAGAGAGAGAGAGAGAGAGAGGAGAGAGAGAGAGGAGGAGAGACAGACAGGACAGACAGACAGACAGGCAGACAGACAGACAGACAGAGACAGAGACAGAGCGACAGAAAGAGAGAGACAGAGATAGAGAGATAGAGAGGGAGAGAGAGAGAGAGAGAGAGAGATGAGAGAGAGAGAGAGGAGGAGAGAGAGAGAGAGAGAGAGAGAGAGTACGTGTGTGTGTGCGTTTGTGCGTGTTTGTAAATGTGATTGCATTTGTGCAAGTTGTGTGGTGTGTGTGTGTGTGTGTGTGTGTGTGTGTGTGTGTGTGTGTGTGTGTGTGTGTGTGTGTGTGTGTGTGTGTGTGTGTGTGTGTGTGTGTGTGTGAGACGGCAGCAGCACGGTCAAGGAATAGCCTAAATGTGTGGGCAGACGGCATGCAGACACGGTTTTTAACGATTATTTTTACATCTGGCTTCAAAGAATGGGTACAGGAAGGAAGGAAGGAAGGAAGGAAGGAAGGAAGGAGACATGGGAGGGAAGGGCCTAAAAAAGGGTCAGTGGAGGAGGAAAGGTGTGGGATGAGGGGGGGGGGGGGGTGGGGGGTGGGGGGGGGGGGGTGGACAGAGAGGATAGCTGCTGGGAAGGATGTTCGATTTATTTTGGAAGAGATGGGAAAGAGACACTGTTGGGAAGAGGACGAAGGGCATGAGGCTATAGGACAAATGGGGGTTAGGCGATGGCATCACCCAAATGGATTCGCAGAAGTTGGTAAACGTAGGTACGTAGTTTATGGGGAAGGGGGGAGAGACGGGTGAACGTTCATCATCACAAGATCACAATTGATTGATCAGTCAATGGCGATGCACAGAGAGAGAGAGAGAGAGAGAGAGAGAGAGAGAGAGAGAGAGAGGAGAGAGAGAGAGAGAGAGAGAGAGAGAGAGTGTGTGTGAAGTGAGTGTGAGAGAAGACGAGAGAGG
>JADBJO010005363.1:17500-22500 GCA_016801955.1 Conus betulinus | reverse complement strand
CCTCCAACAGCGACAGATTTTAATGTTATAGGCGCGTAAGTTAGACACTCCAATTATCCATGTATTTATCTAATTATATATAGAGAGAGGCTTTTAAAATGTGATGTGACAAGCCCCCCCTCCCCCCCCCCCTCTCTCTCTCTCTCTACCTCATTTCTCTCTTTCCCAGTGTGTGCGCACACAGGCGCTGGAGAACCGGCATTGCGCGCGCACGTGCGTGCACACACACACACACACACACACACACACACACACACACACACAACTTTATTTCAGTGTGCTGCCCTCAATGGACGTTAGAGGGGGAAATGTGCAATTGAAAGAAACTGAACTTGAAGACTGATTGAGGAGATCTTCAGAGGCAGAAATGACATAAACGAGTTCCTATTAAAATGACCAATGTGGCAAGGGACTAGCGGGAAGGAGTGTTAAGTATTTCCTGCTGCAGGATGGGTAAAGAAATCGTCTCACTCTACCCGTTTCATGGCCCCCGCATACTCCCACCCCCCACCCCCACCCCCACCCCCCCCACCCATCCCTTACTCACTCAAACTCATACCGAGTATGCGGCCTGATTTGCACGACAGGGAGGAGGAGGGGTGGGGGGGAACTTCACTCCAATCTGTCTAGACATATAGAACATGGCAAAAAAAAAAAAAAGTCACTGGATTCAACACCAGCGTGTAACTAAATGACCCTTTTAAGAGAGCACTGAAACTTTTTCTAAGTCTGTGCTGGGGAAAGAAGGAAAAAAAAAAAAAAAGCTGGCTTGTTAGTGTGATTGTGGAAACAGAATGAGTGGGTAAGGGAAGAAGAAGTGGGGGAGGTTCAAAAGATGGTGGTGGGGGGGGGGGGGGGGGGGGGGGGGGGAGATGGGGGCTTTACTTCGAGGATGGTGGAGGGAAAAGGAATCTGAGAGTAGGAGAATCAGCCGAACGGAAAGACTGAAAGGTGGTCCTTTTTCTTGAAAGTACTCTGGGAGGTGCAAGAAATAGCAGAGTGGGGTTACGCTTGGTCTCCTCATGGCTGAACAAAGTCTGGGCAGCGGGGCAAAAATGGATGGCAGCAGTGCTGCTAGGAGTAGCCAAATATATGGGCTGGAAGCGTGGACACAGACTAACAGCTGTTTTTTTTCTTTTCTTAAAGGCTGGCTTCAAAGAATGAGTGAGACATTGTATGTGACAGGGGAGTGCAGGGCAAGAAAGGGTTATAAAAGGAGAAAGAAGAGCACGGGGTGGGGAATGGGGAGGGGGGGGGGGGGGGGGGGGGGGGGGGGGTATGTGGAGAGAAAAAGTGGGTATAAAGGTTGTTCCATTTTATTGTATGAGGTGAGGGATGGAAAAAAAAAAAAAAAAAGAAGGAGGAAAGGTGGGAAGAGCTGGAGATGGAGAGGTAGTGCGAGGGTAGTGTCACCCATATTGATGGTTTAGAAGGTTCGAAAGGTGGATTGGGGATTAGGGTCAATAGAGAGGGGCTGTTCATCACCCAGGAAAAATGGCCTGATCATGAGAGAGAGAGAGAGAGGGAGAGAGAGAGAGAGAGAGAGAGAGAGAGAGAGAGAGAGAGAGAGAGAGAGACAGCTGTGTACTCTCTCTCTCGCGTGCGTGCGTGCGTGCGTGCGTGCGTGTGTGTGTGTGTGTGTGTGTGTGTGTGTGTGTGTGTGTGTGGTGTGTGCGTGTGTGTGAGTGTGCGTGCGTGCGTGCGTGTGTGTGTGTGTGTGTGTGTGTGTGTGTGTGTGTGTGTGTGTGTGTGCGTGCGTGCGAGCGCGCGCGCGTCGCGCGCGCGCATGAGCACGCGTTGTTGTGTGTGGTGTGTGTTTGTTTGTTTGTAAATGAACACAAACACATGTTTGCATGTGCACTTCTTTTTGCGTGCGAGTTTTTGTTTGTTTGTTTGTTTGTTTGTTTGTATACTTGTTTGTTTGTTCGTTTTTGTTTTGCTTTTTTTTGTTGTTGTTTTTTTTCCCCAGTGCTCTTTTGAACGGACATTAGAAGGAAACACACAAAGACCAATACTGATTTAGGAGATAGGTAAAAAACAGAACATAAAGAAAATTATCCCAATGCAAAGTAGTGCAGTGCAAGAGGTTGCGCTTGAAATAATGCCAAGATTAGCCCCTACTGGATAGATAAAGAACTCATCTAATTCTACCCTAATCTCACAGCTAGAAGACAGATACATTCAAGAAAGCATGTCTGATGTGCAGGATGGAAAACGAACTTCGTTATAATCTGTCTAGACATACAAGAGCATAGATAGATATTCCTTAAACGATGAAAATGGCATATTACGTAGTAAGACTTTGATCATGCACTGGGCAACGAATATTATGGACATTCGGAAGAGACCCCTGAACTTTTCTTGACAGTACTACTGGAGGTGGGGGTCTGGAGCAGGGTGGATGGAAAGAAGACACTGTAGCAAGATTGTCCGCAAAACGGAAAGACTGGAAGGAATCTCCTGTCTTTTTTTTCTTTCAAGTGCTCCAATATGTGCAGAAACAGTAGGGTGGGGTTAGGGTTAGTCTCCTCTTGGTTGGACGAAGTCTGGGCATTGGACGAATGGATGACAGCAGTGTCGTCAGGAGTAGGCGGTTTATGGGCGGACAGCTTTCACACAGACTAACTGTGGACTCCCGGCTGGAGGTCGTGGGTTCGAATCCCATCAGAAAGTCATGTGGGTTTTTCTGCCCCGACCGGCTCCTACCCAGAGTTGAGTTTGCTGCGGACTCAGTTGGGAAGACTGGGGACCACACAGTCGAGTTTCATCCACTTAATGGATGCGTTTCTGAGAGTGTTGCTCAAATTTCCTGACCAACATTGCAGGTGCCTTATCTCTCAGGCCTGGTTGACGCCGGGATATATTATGAAAGGAAGCGTAGAGTACAACCCTGTCATGTAGTCTCAGACCGAAATGGAAATCCGTAGCATCATCTTATATCATCCTCATTCTCATCGATCAGCATAGATAAAAAAAAAAGTCTCAAATTCTGTGGCCCTTCATGCCCTGCTCTCATGGTGACCTCAGTTTCGATGTCCTCTCCATGTCTGTGGCCTTGGTTTGGTTCGTCGGGGTCACCGGTATCGGCGAATCCATGGGGGCTGTCGTTGGAAGGACGTGGTGGCGCCCTCCGGAGGGAGAGCTCACTCACGCCGGCTCCGCGACTAAGCAATTATTGTCGTCAGTAGGGGGCTTAGTAGGTGGTGTCCTGCGTATGTTAGATCAGAACAGGCGCCACTGAACACCACCGAAGTGACTCGGCAGCAGTGCAGCGTCTCCTTCGGTGGGTTGCCTCTTGACGACTTGACATTGACTGCTCCCTGTGGATTGCCGGTGCCTGTGGACGGGGTGTCGGAATGAGCGACGTGGGTGGGTGTACTGCCTCTGAGGTGGCACAGAGGTTGAGACAGCAGAAAGAAAGTTATGTAAAGGTTGTTCTATTTCACTGGAAGAGGTATGGGGTATACGTTGATAGGGACGAGAAGAAGGGAGGATGGGAAACTAGAGCTTGGGAGGGGATGGATCCCAAATCGATTCGTAGAAGTTCGAAAAGTTGCATTGTGGAATAGGGTGAGAAGAAAGTGACAGTTGATCAAGATGACCGAAAGGTCATTTATGAGAGAGAGAGAGAGAGAGAGAGAGAGAGAGAGAGAGAGAGAGGGAGAGAGAGAGAGAGAGAGAGAGAGACAGAGACAGAGACAGAGACAGAGACAGACAGACAGAGACAGACAGAGAGACAGAGACAGAGAGAAACAGAGACAGAGACAGACAGACAGACAGACAGACAGACAGACAGACAGACAGACAGACAGCGGACAAGCAGGCAGACACACAGAGAGACCGAGAGAGAATTATGAGCCTTAGTTCACAGTTTCAATAATTTCGTTTGACATCTCGCCGGTATTGCTATTACAAGATGGCCAGCAATCTGTAGGATTTATGTTTGTCTCTGTGAACGTGTTTTGTATGCGTGCGAGCGAGTGTGAGTGAGTGAGTAAGTGAGTGTTCGTGTGTGTGTGTGTTCTGCCTCTGTGTGTGTGTGTGTGTGTGTGTGTGTGTGTGTGTGTGTGTGTGTGTGTGTGTGTGTGTGTGTGTGTGTGTGTGTCCGCGCGTGCGTGCATGCGTGCGTGCGTGTGCGCTTGTGTGTATGTGTGTGTATGTGTGTTTGTTTGTTTGTTTGTGTGTGTGTGTGTGCGTGCGTGCGTGTGTGTGTGTGTGTGTGTGTGTGGTGTGTGTGTGTGTGTGTGTGTGTGTGTGTGTGTGTGTGTGTGTGTGAGTGTGTGTGTGTGTGGGTGTGTGGGGTTTGGGGTGTGGGGGTGAAAGAGAGAGAGAGAGAGAGGGAGAGAGAGAGAGTCTACATTACACAATTCACACATATGATTTACATTGTTGCTAGACAGATTCAATGGCTGTACGCAAAAGGTCTGTCAGGCTTTTTCCAAAACATTTCCCATCGATTAAAAAACAAATGTTTTAAAACCAAAGGTGTCTTTAAACAACTGATACATTTAGACTATTTACGTGCTCAATAGATACAGTTCCTGAATGACCCAATGTAAAGTATTCCTAATGTACGGTCTAATATGCATAGTGAAGGGGAAATCTACTCGTCTGAATTTGTCTTGACGAAGGAACGAACATAGACGAATGTCACCGGAATAAGAAGTGGCAAGTCGCTGACGACATGTTCAATACACTACCACTGCCTGAAGAACTTGTAAATGACCTAAATCTTTTTTCTTCGCGGTACAGAACTAGCAAATCAAGCTGGTTAGCATACATGTGAACCAGACGGATGCACAAGGGAAGAATGGCAGACGTACAAGTGCTGGGGGGAGTAGAGGCGAGACGAAAGCCGTGAAGAGGAGAACATGAAGAATTGAATGTGAACAGAACTTGCCTTGGAACGCACAGGAATAGCAAAGTGGGGTTACATTTTAGTTCCCTCTAGGAAAACACAATTGTAGGCAGTAAATACAATGAATAGTACTGTCAGGAGA
>JADBJO010005362.1:160000-164232 GCA_016801955.1 Conus betulinus | reverse complement strand
CAATTCCTTAGCAGCCATCAGCATTTTTCCGGAAGATACACTGTCATTTAAAAAAAAAAAACAACAACAAATAAGGAGGTTAGAACAAATATCCTCGAAGCCGACAGAATTAGTGACCCAAGACGTAAGACTAGGCCCGTTGGTCACTGAAAGTTCATGTATGGGCACAATGAATTATCAGCGTAATCAGTCGCGGTTCCCCCCCAGGACCTATAGAGGTTAATGGGTCGCACATGACCCACGCCATCGGTGAACCGTCCTTTATCAGTGTGGGTCTTACAAGACCCACGCGATCTGAATAGGGATAAGCAATACGAAAAGCCTCATAAAATGTGTGGGTCTTGGCCGACCCGCACGATCGGGTCTGTGTAGTCAAAAAAAGATCATCCGGTAAAGTTAACGAAGTTATGACCATAATTCAAATAGAACTATGATTGACGCACGGTGAAGGTTTTAAAGACACGTGGTTAAAAAAACACCCCTTTTTAAAAAAAAATATAAATCAATAATGGACAGAGAGAGAAGAGTATTATTAGAATAGAGGTGCTTTTCATTTTCCCATTTTTATGATTATAATTGTCTTATAACTGCCGTCACAATCGTTTCAGCAAGAGTGCGTGCTGACAGGCACTCTCTGATGTAGAGATGTGCTGTGTGACCCGGAGTGACTAGGGAGACACAGGTTCTCTAACACTCCGGATATGTTTGTTTGTTTGTTTGTTAACCTTTTGCCGATGACAACAATCAGCGCTACTTTATGACTTTGTAAATGTTCAGTTAATTGTACTTATTGTTTGTTGTTTGTTAACCTTTTGCCGATGACAGCAATCGGTGCTATTTTATGACTTTGCAAAATTTCAGTTAATTACTATTATGTTTGTTTGTTAACCTTTTGCCGATGACACCAATCAGTGCTATTTTATGACTTTGCAAAATTTCAGTTAATTACAATTATGTTTGTTTGTTAACCTTTAGCCAAGACACACCAATCAGTGCTATTTATGACTTTGCAAAAATTTCAGTAAATTGCAATTATGTTGTGTTGGTTTGTCACTTTTTGCCAATGACAGCAATCAGTGCTACTTCTCGACTCCGGCAAATTTTCAGTTAATTGCAGTTACGCTCGTGTGTTTGTTTAACCTTTTGCCGATGACAGCAGTCAGTGCTATTTCACGACTGCAAATTTTGTTCAATTGCAATCACGTTCTAGTCCTAGATAGATAGATGGATAGACAGATAGATAGTTAGATAGTGTGTGTGTGTGTGTGTGTGTGTGTGTGTGTGTGTGTGTGGTGTGTGTGTGTGGGTGTGTGTGTGTGTTTTCTGCGACGTTTTTTTTAAATGAAAATAAGTAATTGAACAAAATACATAAGCAAAGGATCATTGTCAAAAGCGAGCTACATAAGAAAACTCCAATTAATCAAACTGACTTGGAGAGAGGAGCGGAGGAGAATCAATGACCGAGACAAATATATCGAAGAGAGAAGGAGATAGGAGAGAGCTGTTGGAGAGAGAGAGAGAGAGTGAGAGCGAGAGAGATGAGTGAGAGAGGGAGAGAGAGGAGAGAGAGAGAGAGAGGATGGAGAGAGAGAGATCGAGAGACGATGAGAGTGTGGGGTGTGTGGGCGTGTGCGGCTGGTGCGTACGTGCGTGCGCGCGCGCGTGCGCGTGCGTGTGTTCATGTTTAAATGACATTGTAGTGAATATCTTGAAGAAGAAGCGATGGAATCCATGGAGGGAAAACAGTGTGGCTTTCGGTTAGCATTTCCAGATGTACCCTGCCCTCTGTCTTTTGATTCATGTTGGTTCTATCACATGATGCTTGTCTGTTCAACATCCAAATGAACATGCCATGAAATACAGACCCAAATGTCATGCTTTTGATCATATCAAACTTTTCTTTGAACATGTTATTATACCGAATGAAAAAAAAAAACAACCCAAACTAATCATCGTTTTGGCATCTTTCTCAATTCTTTTTCATCGCGAAAAGAGAGTCAAATACATTTTTTTTGTTGGCGACCACAGCAAAGTCAGTTTCATGTCCATTTCAGGGGAAACAACTTCGTAAGACCTGTCGCAGAGACTTTCCTCGCAAACTGTGTAAAAAAAAAAGTGGCAGGTTCTGCCTGCTCCTGGCAGAAACTATCCGTCACTTTGTCTCACTCTTCGGTCCTTTCTCAGTGCTCTTCATTCTTGGACAAGACTAACGGAGCCAAATACAACACCAGGAAAGAAACTATAATAATCTGTCAGTTTCACAGGTCAGATTGAAGCGTTTCGGGCCGGCGCATCAAGAGAAAAAACGGGACAATTTATCAATGGAATATTCACAGGCCTCTACCCATTTACGTTTAGGTCAGGGGCGTGGGAAATAGGGTCAGGATTAGCATCAGACCGGTAAGGGCAAGATGGAATAATCTGAAACGTTCACTGACTGAGCCTGACGAAGACTACTGAATCGCCTAGGAATGCAAGAAAAGGGAGCAAGCAATTCAAAATAAGCACAAACAAAGTAAACTTAAAAAAAAAAAAAGTCTGGGGGTAATAGACTCTCCAAAGCAATTAATGGATCACCCACCCATACACATTACATACACACGCACGCGCGCGCACACACACACACACACACACACAGACAAACACAAAGACACAGACAAATACACACTCATACACATATGCACGCACACACACAAATACACGCACAGAGGCATGGACCAGCACACAGACATATACCACACATACATACATACATAAAGACAGACACACAGTTGCATGAAAAACACACACAGGATGTGAAGGCAGGATGAAAAAAAAGCTGTAAATCTTATTCTTTAACCCTCAATAAAGATAATTTTGACTTGACTTCACACAGACACAAACCCACACACATACACGGTTGCATGAAAAACACACACACACACACACACACACACACACACACACACACACACACACGCGCGCGCGCGCGCGCGCGCGCGCGCGCGCACACACACATACACACACAGTTGCATGAAAACAAACACACACACACACACACGCACACACACACACAAACACACAAAAGGCTGCACGCAAACACACAGGGCCTAAAAAGCGCACGTTTTTCCCACATTGATTAGTATGCAGACCTCGTGCTGTGTCCCCTCTCTCCGTCTCCTTGCTCTGCCTGACCACCAAGTTCGTCCCCCCCCCCCCGCCCTTTGCTCGCACGCCCATCTCTCCGCCAAAGAAACAAAGAGCAAACACGCCGGAGCAAGGGCAGTAATCGCGGTGATCTACAACCTGCGCTGAGCTCTCACGAAACGACACACTTGGGGCACCAGTTCCCCCGAGTGCATGTCGGGCACCGGGCAAGGCGCGGAACGATCCACCAGGGGCTGGCAAACTGACAGATCACAGCTTTTTCTGCGCACAGGCCATGCGAGTGATATCTCCCGGCATTGTCTTTCACCCCTGTAGTTCACAGGCGACACAGAGGAGCTCTTACAACAGGCGAAGTAAACAGATTCTCTCTTTCTCTCTCTCGCTCTTTCTTTGGTCCCCATTGTGTGTGTGTGTGTGTGTGTGCGTGTGTGTGTGTGGCATGTCCATACTCTTACTGTATTTCTTTCAGAACGGTCTTATCTTATGAGATAAGAAAAAAAAAAAAAAAAGAAAAAAAAAAAAAAAAAAAAAAAGTGATTACCCGGTTTTACCATGAGTTGCGTGAAAACGTAAGTCATTTTCGAAGATCGGAAAGGTCTAGTTTTGTCTTTGTGCTGATTTAAATGATATAGGCCCTACTATGCTACTCTACGTAAAGCGCAATACTGATAGAAAACTACCACTTTGTGGTATTCTTTCGCATTGTCATGTCGAATCTTTATGTGTGCTGATTCTTAGCCAAGCTGTTTTCTACATAAGATTGAAAAAAAAAATCAGTAATATAACACATTAACAAAACAAAACAAAACAAAACCCAAAACAAACAACAAACAAACAAAAAAAAACCCAGTAGTATAACACGTTTTTTTTTCTTTTTGAACATCAGTAATATAACACGTTAAAAAAAAAATCAGTAATATGAAACTTTTTTAAAAAATCAATAATATAATGTGTGTGTGTGTGTGTGTGTGTGTGTGTGTGTGTGGTGTGTGTTGAATCAGCAATATAACACGGTTTACATCTTCCAGATCTCTTCTCGTATTGCAGCGCTCGCGTTGGGAGCTGGTGTTCTACAATGTCAACGG
>JADBJO010005362.1:130000-155000 GCA_016801955.1 Conus betulinus | reverse complement strand
TTTCAGAAAGATCCCCGCTATTTTGCAGGAAGGATCGAAAGTTCAACAAACCCCATCAGCAGCAAAACAATATAATGCATCCCCAGCCAAACAAACACATTCATTCCCAGCAAAAGCGGACATGTTCATCCCTGTATGTTTGCAAGGCACACTTAACAGGCGCGTTCCGCTGGCTTGGCCATGTTTGCAGAATGGATCCGGGAGACGATGTTGTCGCAGAATGGGCGGGTGTTCAACGCCGGCACCCGACAGCAGAGCCATCACGCCTTTATCGCGGACCGGCGTCATTCTTCTTCCGCACGACGTCACCCTTTCATCCACACAGTGAACCGTCATTAGAGTGCTGGGGTTGTTAGTGTCCATTGTGGGCCGCCGGTGCTGTTGACCCCGAGCACCTGAACTCTTCCCTGCTGGGGCACAGGGCAGCTCCTGTGCCGTACATCAACGTCCAAGATGGCGCCTGGTTCAACCGCTCAGACTTATCTCAGGAAGCATCGCCGCGAGTCATGAAAATGGCTTGTTCTGTGCAAGTGATCTTTCCAGCGCGGCTCACTCGGAAACGGGGGCGGAGAGGGGGAGGGGGGGGGGGGGGGGGGGGGGCAGACTAATAATTGTAAACCCACTTTGATCGGATTGTGGTGGGAAAAGACACAGTATGGTAACTGTACGCCTCTTTTGTTCCAGGAGTGAAGCCGACAGTATCGTTCTATGTTACTGACATCCCTCTTTTGTTGTGGACCTCACCGTTTCCAAGCGTGCTCGTGTTCCACAACTTTTGATTCGAGTCTCCCGCTCGAAATTCTCGGTGAAGATTAGGCCGTAAAGTACAATGTCTCTTTGGTTGATTTCATGCAAATGGTGCATAGTCTTAAGTTATTTGCAGTCGTGCGCAGACACATAGGCATTAGTTTTTATTCGATTTCGGTGGTGGTGGGAGGGGGCGGGGGAAGGATGGATGGGTGGGTGTGATTTTGGACTGCAGTGATAATGGAAGGAAATCGTAAAAGAGGCATGGGGCAATAAAACAAACAAACAAACAAACAGTAAAATGGGGGATGACTCTTGCTCCCATAATGAAATCGATACACGCCCATAACTCTCCAAACAGATGTTGCTTGCGATACCAATCGCCTAGCAGAACAAACCGTGTGCGCCCTGTGTCATGTCGACGTCGATCTGGTGAACTCTGTTTTACAAAAAGGATGGTCGAACATTTCAATTGTTCGTTTCGTATCATGTCTTAAATGGGCATTACTGTTATTTCCTAAACCGTGGTCTGAAAAACACAAAATGACGCGACAACAAAACACCTTTAACTTTTGAAATGTTTCAGAAAGATCCCTGCTATTTTGCAGGAAGGATCGAAAGTTCAACAAACCCCATCAGCAGCAAAACAAATATAATGCATATCCCCAACCAAACAAACTCATTCATTCCCAGCAAAAGCGGACATGTTCCTCCCTGTGTCGTCATTTCCGGTGGGCGATTCGGTGTCCTAAGCAACTTTCGTTTGGAGTTATGGCCCCGTATTTATTTCATCATGGGAGCAAGAGTTACCCTACTTGTTCGTTATTTACAACGATAATGTCGATAGAAAATGGAGGCTCAACGAGTACCCAAGAGCACTTGCAAACGACGGTAGGGAAACGATTTAGCTAAAGGTGTGCACACGAGACATAATACAGCAAGAAAAAAAAAAAAGTTATGTAAAAGTTTAGTCCGGTGGAAAGAGAGAAGAAATAATACCTGTGCTCAACGGTGAAAGCCTTTCTAGGTGAGGATAACACAAATAAAATGACAATCTAAACGTTTGTAAAGATTATTCTTTTTTTGACTGGAAAAAAAAAAATCTTTGAGCATATACGATCTGTCATGACTAATATGAGTGGTATTATGCACCAATTATTTCTGTGCGCTGCCAGTTCTGTTGACAAAACCGTAACAGTGGTAGTAGTAGTGGTAGCAGCAGCAGTGGTAGTACTTTCATTCTACGTCTTTTCACAAAATCATGTGATATCCGACGAACAAACTGTAGCGTTCCTCTCCATGTACACGTTTATGCCAGAATTCTGGTCTAGTCTGACTGTCACTCTTTTGCTTACTTATGCACACCACGTGAACTTGGTTATTGGATACAAGTACCGCCCCCATCGCTATGTTGTTTACCCGAAAACCGGATCAGCTAGGCTGGCTTAGAGCATGCATCCGATCTGGGAGCTTGATTCTGTCGCTGGACGGTACTTCTTCTTCTTCTTCTTCTTCAGCGTTCAACAGCTACAGCCGGGCCCCAAGGGTGGCAGCAAACTCGGTCATCCGGCGGAGATCGCTGGCAGTCCCCCAGAGTTTTGTCTTGAGGTCCGCCCCTTCTGGCCAGGCTGGCACTCGTCTCTCGTCATTGAGGGGCACAGTCCTGGGGGACAGGTGCTGGTGTCTGGTGCTGGACATACCATGTGAGAGACCCCTCAGCAGACTGTCGTTATGCTCCAAGACTGTCTGAGATAGCAAAGCAGGCGGCATCAGTCCTGAAGACTTGACGTGTGGTCGGTCACTTCCTGTGATCCGAACTGAAGAGGGACCAAATAAGGCGCACAGAGTTGAAACGATGGCATGTACGATCTGCGTCACCAGCTGCAGACTTCAAAGGCGAAGACCAGGCAGCTGGGTCTCACTGACAATCCATTTTGCACGTCACTCACTGACAATCCATTTTGCACGTCACTCACTGACAATCCATTTTGCACGTCACTCACTGACAATCCATTTTGCACGTCACTCACTGACAATTCATTTTGCACGTCACTCACTGACAATCCATTCTGCGCATCACTCACTGACATTCCGTTTTGTACATCACTCACTGACAATCCATTCTGCGCATCATTCACTGACAATCCATTTTGCACGTCACTCACTGACAATTCATATTGCCCATCACTCACTGACGATCCATTTTGCACATCACTCACTGACAATCCATTCTGCGCATCACTCACTGACAATCCATTTGCACGTCACTCACTGACAATTCATATTGCCCATCACTCACTGACAATCCATTTTGCACGTCACTCACTGACAATCCATTTTGCCCATCACTCACTGACAATCCATTTTGCCCATCACTCACTGACAATCCATTTTGCACGTCACTCACTGACAATCCATTCTGCACATCACTCACTGACAATTCATTTTGCACGTCACTCACTGACAATCCATTTTGCACGTCACTCACTGACAATCCATTCTGCACATCACTCACTGACAATTCATTTTGCACAAAATTCAGGAAGTCGATGGTACTGTGCCACTGATGGAACCAGTGGCAGGCAATTAATTTACCATGGGCATTTCTATCGTCAGGCGTGTTTCAAACAAAAACAGCTCTGAAGCACTCATTGCTTTGGTTTGTTTTCCTTACCGCGATTCCGTGCTTTTTTTTTCTGGGAACCTTGTCAATGGAATCGGATGATATTTTTTTTGTTTGGGGGGGGGGTGGGGGGTGGGGGTGGGGGAGTGTGGGCTGCCTGGAGTGACAAGTTTTTTGACAAGTAGGCCACGGCAGCCTCTAAGCAGGCCTACCTTCCGATTCTTAGAAAAGTGATTCTGGAACTGGGGGATGGGCGATCTTTCAAATTTTCATGAGGTGGAGGGGGTGGGGGGGGGGGGGGGGGGGGGGGGGGGGGAAGGGTAGTGGTGGTAGATGGGTAGGGGACCGCTCTGATCTTTTCATTGTCAAGGCGCAAGGACCGGGGTAGAATGGGAACCCTCCCGAATTTTTGTAAAAGGAGGGAGACAGGAGGGAAGGGTGTGTGGGGTAGGGGTGATGGGGGATGCTCTCATCTTCCAAATTCAACACTGGGCGGGGGGTGGAGGATTCTCATCTTACAATTTTTTTTTTTTTTTTTTTTAAATGAAAGTGGGGAATGCCGTCCATGCATTTCACCGAAAGAAATAAAACGGAGCAATCTCATGCAGCCCGAGGCCAGACATTACCCTGAAGCCTCTCACTACGGTGCCATTCAGGGAAATGCAAACAATGTCACGTACAGAGTGAAATATAGTTCTTTCCTTCTTTGTCTCCTTTTCTTGCCTCCTTTGTCTCCTTTTTTCTTTCTTTTCCCCCGCTTTCAACCCCCCCCCCCCCCCCCCCCCCCCCCCCCCCAAAAAAAAAAAGTCAGATGAGAATTCCATCTTCAATTCAAAATTCAAAGAGGAGCGTGGGGAATGTGGGGGGGCGGGGTGGGGGTGGGGGGGGAGAGACGAGACGAGACGCAGGGCAGAAAGCACTCTGCCTCCTTGTCTTTCTGATGTGGTCTTGGTGGGGTGGGGTGGGGGTGGGGGGGTGAGGCGAAGGAGGCTGTCCTCTTTGGTTCCGACGCCACTGCTTGTCATGTGATATAGCTCTTGATAGTAAAATGTCTACAAGTAGTATACTAAAGAGAAAAAAAAAAAAACCCAACATCACACATGCCGTTCAGGAGGGAACGCACTCCACTACTGTCTGATTGCATTGTCAGATTTTTTTTTACTGCTCACACACAGTCTGAGAGATAATGTTTCGTGCAGTTTTGACGTCTGTTATTTATGCACAAAATATGGACAAAACACTTGTGTCTACAATTCACTCACCCTTTTTACGTTGTGTACTAAGCAAGCGTCCCTTTGCACCGTGGTTTTTTTTTAAAATTATTATTTTTTTGTTGCGTGTTTGTATTTAGGATTGATGGACACCTAGCACTCCAGTACTCTCCGGTGGCTAACGCGCTCGCGTAGAAATAGTCCGTGGTTGGGAGTCGTCTGGTACAGGGCAGGTTGTCTCCCTTTACACTAGACCTCGTGTGAAGGCCTCGGTGCTGGTCTTTGGGATGGAACGGTCAACAGAGGTCACCTGGCAGCATGCGTTTTGTGCACGTCAAGGAGCCCACGGCAACAAAATGTTCCTAGCGTCTTGATGAGCTAAACACTGAGAGAGAGAGAGAGAGGGAGAGAGAGAGAGAGAGAGAGAGAAGAAGAAGAAGAAGAAGAAGACGAAGAAGAAAATCCACTAGCAAGAACAAACGACCAACCAACCAACCAACAACAACAGCAACATCTCGCGTTGCACTGCATTAAGCCGACGAGTTCACCCCTGAGTGGGCAGCTTCAACACCACGCAAGGAAATCTGTTATCACCACAAAGTTATGCCACACCCTTTGTTAGTTATGACAATGAAGTTATGCAACATCCTTTGTTTGTTATGACCATTTGTTGAGAATGTCCTCATAAGTTTTATAGAAAAAAAAAAGTATATGTATATAATTATGCGATGTGAAAAAAAGGGAAAAGTGGAATGAATGTATGTGTTGGGGGAAAGGGGCGATGGGGGTTGGGGGGGGGGGGGTGGGGGTGGGGCTAAAGGTTGGAGGGGGCCAAAAAAAAAGGAGAAAATAAGAGCACATGTTGTTATTATTGTTAGTGTCTCACGCGGACAGGCGGCACGTACTGCCGCTACACAAGTCATTGTTTATCATGACCGTCTCCAAACGCTTAGTCGTAGGGTTTCTGTGGAGAAGACGACGGGTCTTTCAGCGTGAACTGTGTCCCCTACTGGAACAGCTAGATGAGATAAGATAATGTTGCTTATAGCCCAGCCGACCGCAAAGGGCCACATCAGGGTTGTCACCACGTTAAAATCAACTCACAAGTCAGTCATTCATACAATTCTTTAAAATACATCGAAAAACCCATCCAAAAAATTGTTAAAAAAAAAACAAAAAAAAACCCTTTCCACTGTAAAATCTCAGATCCGATGAAAAATGTTAATCTCTCTCAATAACTCAAAGATCGCGTTAGGCGGAACGTCTCTGAACAAGGTTTTCATGGAATCTGCTGTAAAATGTTTGTGTCTCACATCGTGCAAGTCCCAACACTCTAAAGAATATGTTTCATTGTGAGTGGAACATGACATGGCATGCACCAAGGAGCTTCTTCACTCTTTAAAAGGTAGGAATGGGTAAAATACGAATGGCCGGTGTGCAGCGGGCACAGAACTGTTTCTTCTATACGACCACCAGACGCAGATGAGAGGAACTCCTTAAGGTTTGGACAGATCTGAAAGCGTTTGTTATCCGTCTGTGCATTCCAATCCTCCTGCTAGAGGTCTCTGACATAAGCGTTAATTTTGGGTTTCAGATCTGAGCAGGGGATATATTTGTTGGACAATTTCTCTGTTATGGCATTCTTGGCCAAACGATCAACCATTTCGTTCCCTCCGATGCCAACATGATCAGGAACCCAAGCCAGAATAATGTTGTAACCCTCCACTTTCAACTTGGTAAAAAGTTCAAAGAAGTGTAAAAGTTCTGGATGCTGAAGGTTGCGGCCAGCTGGCCTCCAAAGCTGACGGTGAATCTGACAGAACCAGAAAGTCCCTCTTCTTAGATTGTGAGATTATCCTCAGTGCCAGAACCTGAGCTGTAAGTTCAGCAGAGTAAGCAGAAGCATCTGAAGGAATGTGTTCCAACAGTATTTGAGAAGAAGCACCAGGGCAATAGGCTGCACAGGCCACTCCATCTTCAGGCTTGGAACCGTCAGCGAAAATTTTCTGATAGGATGGGAATTTCGAACAGAGGTCAGCATACAACGCCTTGTATGCCAGAGAGCTGGTGGACTCTTTGCGAAAAGCTGCAAGATCAAAACGAATCTCTGGTGTGAAAAAAGTCCACGGAGGCTCATCTGGGAAACTTGTAAAAATCGGACACAACTCCTAGGTCTAAACCTGCATTCTGGACGTGAGGCTGCATACAAAGACCAAACGGCGGAATACAGTTAGAGTTGTTTTCGAATTTACTTTGGAACTGAGGGTCAAAGACACAGTCATAGTCAGGGTTTTCCGGTTTAGAGCACAGTCTGATATAGCAATTCAAAGATAGTTTCAGCCTGCGGTTGGACAGTGAGGGTTCACCTGCCTCTGCGTACAGGCTGTACACAGGGGTGGTGCGGAATGCTCCAAGACAGAGACGAAGCCCTTGACGTTGGATTGGGCCAAGAGTTTTAGATAAGACGGTCTTGCAGAGCCGTACACAGCACATCCACAGTCCAGTTTGGAACGGACCAAAGCTCTGTAGAGGTGCAGCAAAGTTTTCTTATCAGCGCCCCACTCAGTGTGTGCTACGACCCGCAGAATATTCAGAGCTTTCTGGCAAGAAGTTTTGAGGTTTTTAATGTGGCTGAGCACGTTGAGTTTTTGGTAAAAAAAAAAAAAAAACCTAAGAATTTGGCCTCTTTGACAGCTGGAATGGGAGTATAGGCCTGACAATAGAGATATTGAATTCAGAGAAGAAACAACCGGAGCTGGGAGATTCGTTTACAGTAACGGTAATACATGGCAACAAATCATCAATGATGGCATATAACAAAGAGGAAGACAGTGGATCCAAAAACACATGTCGTTATGGCGGTATTCTTAATGACTTCTTTTATAACTGAATCAGTCACAGGATCAAAGCCAGACAAAAGGTGAACCGCGCTTATAAATGAGACATGGCAAGGCAAAGTGTGTTCATGCGAATCGTAATTAGGCAAAACAAGTTGAGGTGAACTACGATTAGGCCTAGCGTATTTCGGTGAACCATGATTAGACAAAGCATGTTTCGGTGAACTGTACAATCAGACAAAGCATGTTCAGGTGAACCGTGATTAGGCGAAGTTCGTTCAAGTGAAACTTGATGAGGGAAAAGCACGTTTAGCAGAAACGTGATTAGGCCATGCATGTCGAGATGATCCGTGATAAGGCAAAGCACGTTTAAATGAAACCTGCATGTTTAGGTCAAAGGTGATCAGGGAAAAACTGATGTATCGAAAAAGATGACAGAAATCGACAGAGAGAGAGAGAGAGAGAGAGAGAGAGAGAGAGAGAGAGAGAGAGAGAGAGAGAGAGAGAGGAATAAAATAACGAAGGAGAACACAAAAATGGATGGAAGGGCGTGATGGACACTAAATGCCAACTTGAGAGAATAAATAGAAAGGGGCGCTCACACACACACACACACACACACACACACACACACACACACACACACACACACTCCTACAACACTGGAGCTGCCTTGAAAGAAGTTGTTGTAAGCAATATGAATGATGACAGAGACGATGTGTATCTTTATTTCAAAATGACAGTAATATCTATTATAAAAAAAAACCTGTCAAGACTCATTCACCAGACCTCACAACAACAACAAAAGAGAATAATCAGGTGGACAGCAAATGCACTGTTCTCATTTATAATCGATTTATAATCACTGGAAAAAAAAAGATCCAGGCTGTTATAAAATAGCACTGACAGCATCCTTCTCACTATAATATTTATTTTTCAATCGTTAAAACTAAAATTTGGGAGTGGACGTAATAAGACTAAAAGTCTATTTCAACTGCAGTATCGTTGAAATCCTGGCTGCTGATTTCCACATAAAACATATTCCATACAACTTTAGTCCCGTTAAAATTTGAAAGATATCCTGCTATGAGTAAAAGGACATACTTAATGTCTGTACTAGGATGTAGATCTGCTTTGCTTTAAAATGTGACGTAAATAAATCATTAAAGGCGGAAACAACACCGAGCAGACTTGCTAGTACTGTGATTCACTTCATTGCCAGTATTCCATGACCATTTGGGTGGTGGTTTCCGACCTGTCATTCATGTATCAAGGCGGAGAATAAAAAAAATGTGTGGGTAAGGAAATACAAACTCTAAGGTAACAGGCGTTTCTATCCGAGACATTTGGTGTGAAGGTGTCCGGGAAGACTCGGTCCCCCCCCAGGGGAAGATCAGCATCGCCAGCGTCTGCACACCGCCTGAGGACCAAATTATACGATGGTGGGATACAGACACACGTTAAAATCTGATTGCAGTATAACTGACAAGCATTCCAAAACCACTTTTTCATACCATGCAGTTGTTGAATATAAATCACCAGTAATGTCGTGCTCTGTACTGTGATCAACAGCTGTCAATCAACACACATATTCGCGGTACTGCCATTAAAACCAAACCTCAACCTTCACGCACAGATTTTCAAGTTTCTAATGATTTTTCTCTTTAGTACCTGGCTTTTGAGTTGAGGTCACCCCCCCCCCACCCCCCGCCCCGCCCCCCCCCCCCCCCCCCTCTCCACCATTCCGGTCCCATAGCCCATTCCTCCGTTTATCGCATCACCAGAAGCTGTTTGGTGGCCTCTCGCAACACCACGTTGAAGTGCACGTGCAGCTGTGCGCGCCAGAAGCGGCGAACACGCCCCCAGGTGGCAGCCGGGAAGCGCGGGCTGTCGATGCCGTGCAGCACGCGGGCCACCGCCCGTCCGGTCAGGGCGTGCTCCCCTCCGTACAGCTGGATGAACTGCCGGAGGTCCGAGATGAGCTGCGACAGCGTGGCGTCGTCCACCTGCAAAAACAAGACCAGGAAAGCAAGCAGTCAGTCAACAGTCACTGATAACGCACGAGTTCGGGACCCTCCGTTTTTTCAGATGTACGGTTTAGGTCTGTAAGGTTAATTAAGGTGGATTTAGCTGGTTATTATCGTACACGAGTACGGGATACGCTGGATACAAACTTTTTTTCAGGAAACCCACCTCACAGAAGAAGCTGCCTCCTGAGGGAAAGTATTTTGTGAAATATGAATAAGGGGCCATTTTATTCAGAAGTTATTATCACTTAACCGAAGTGCCCATTCAGTCGACAGTGTATGTTCAGTTCTTAACCGACGTCCTCATTCAGTTGACAGTGTATGTTCAATTTTTAACCGACATGCTCATTGAGTCGACAGTGTATGTTCAGTTCTTAACCGACGTGCATTCAGTGGACAGTGTATGTTTCAGTTCTTAACCGACGTGCTCATTCAGTCGACAGTGTATGTTCGGTTCTTAACCGACGTGCTCATTCAGTGGACAGTGTATGTTCAGTTCTTAACCGACGTGCTCATTCAGTGGACAGTGTATGTTCAGTTCTTAACTGACGTGCTCATTCAGTCGACAGTGTATGTCCAATTCTTAACCGACGTGCTCATTCAGTCGACAGTGTATGTCCAATTCTTAACCGACGTCCTCATTCAGTCGACAGCGTTTGTCTAATTCTTAACCGACGTGTTCATTCAGTCGACAGTGTATGTCCAATTCTTTAGCTTTCTGTCATATCAAAGGAATTTCTTATGCGGACCTATACACCTTAACAAAAACACACACTAAAAATAATGGATAGATAAATGATTGCTGTACTGATGATCCACTTGGAAACTCTCGACACATCGATTCCACCTTAAAAGTGCACTTTCACGTTTACATTCACTGTGGTCATTTCAAACCAATTTCCATCCCACATGCATGTGTGAGCTCAAATAGCTGATCCCTGCAGCGCAGACCTCAATGGTTGAAATGGATCTCGCCCCCAGCACACTGCCAATCATGGCCGCAACAGTGACTCGATCTTAGCAAAGCCTGCACGTTTATATACACCTGTTCATCAGTTCGTGACTGGCAGAATCTTTAAGCGATATATCTGTGCATGCCATTTGTCCAGATGATGAGTCTGTATTCTACTAATGAGGTGATTCCACCCCACACCCACCACTGGCAGACTTTCAGGCCACACGTTCATTTGCCAGAGTAGAAGGTTCTCTGTCTGGTAACCGATGCCCCCCCCCCCCCCCCCCTCTCTTGAATTACACTCATATTTTGCGACCTATCAAAATCAGTGGCCATCCTCACATCGGGTTTGCTTGATATTAAGCAGCTTTTCAACTTCTGCCCCTGCCAAGGGTTTCATACCAGATACACCATCATTTATTCAGCCGTGCAGCTGCATCTCCATAACGAACTAATAATCTAAAAATGACTTCTAAATATCTGACGAGTTGACTGTAGTGAGGATAGTACAACTGTTTAAAGATTTTTGACACAAAAAAAAAAAAAAAAACCAAAAACAAAAAATACCAAAAACAAAACAAAACAAAAACAAAAAAAAAAACAAAAAAAAAAAAAATAGTGGAATGGTGCAATTACAAATCACGACGGAGTTTAGATCAAACTCAGGGCTCCAGTATTGTACTTTAGTGATATAGCATTTGACGGTGTTTGTATATATAAACTGGTACGCACAGGGGTACAGATTAGGCTATAAAAAGGACAAAGCATTTTCCATACTGCGGCGGCAATTCCAGTTCTGAATGGCCCTTACGGCATTGCCTCCGGAAAGTAGGATAAAAAAAAAAAAAAAAAAGTGTCTCATACAGAACAAAGTCTGCTATCTGAGCCCCGTATAATTTTGTTCGGGACACCCATATGAACACTGACCATCATCAACGTCGCTTTAGCAACTACTACAATAAAATAACAATCTGGGAGTAAATGATCAAGAGCGCAGGCGGGGAGGTAGTGGTAGTGTTGCAACGACCATCGCTCCTAGCCTGTTTTAGTGGGCAGTTTTGTTGGTCTGTACGGTAATCCACGCATGGTCAAAACTATCAACGCACAGCCATGCTTCCATAGCAGTGACACCTAAGCCTGCGCAGACACGTATGCAGACAAAAAGGATCTCAGATCTATACCTACATTAAACCAACTGACCAACTTCTGTCTGACCGCTTTTATGTACTAATGTATCTCTTCCTCTCCCTGCTCTCTCTCTCTCCCTCTCTCTCTCACACACAGAGGCACACACGCATGCACACACACACGCGGGCACGTTTGTAGGCGAGCACACACACACACACACACACACACACACACACACACACACACACACACACACACACACACACACACACACACACACATATCTATCTATCTATATCTATCTATCTATATGTATGTATATCTATATATATATATATATATATATATATATATATATATATATATATATATATAGAGAGAGAGAGAGAGAGAGAGAGAGAGAAAACGGTCTGCTCCCCGTGCCTGCAGCGGTCTCCTGGGCCTGCAGGGTTGTCCGCCCCCTGCCCAGGGCTGTCCGCACGTGGCTGCTCTCGCTGCTAACGGTCTCCTGGGCTGTGTCCTGTCTGAGAACCGGTCATAATTCCCATCTGCTGCTGCCAGACAAGCAGTGCTTCTTCTCCTTCTTCCAGTCCACCTATCTCATCCTTCTTCTTCTTCCAGTCCACCTACCTCATTCTTCTACTTCTTCCAGTCCACCTACCTCATTCTTCTACTTCTTCCAGTCCACCTATCTCATATTCTTCTGCTTCTTCTTCCAGTCCACCTATCTCATCCTTCTACTTCTTCTTCCAGTCCACCTACCTCATTCTTCTACTTCTTCCAGTCCACCTACCTCATTCTTCTACTTTCTCCAGTCCACCTATCTCATTCTTCTGCTTCTTCCAGTCCACCTACCTCATTCTTCTACTTCTTCCAGTCCACCTATCTCATTCTTCTGCTTCTTCCAGTCCACCTATCTCATCCTTCTACTTCTTCTTCCAGTCCACCTACCTCATTCTTCTACTTCTTCCAGTCCACCTACCTCATTCTTACTACTTCTTCCAGTCCACCTACCTCATTCTTCTACTTCTTCCAGTCCACCTATCTCATTCTTCTGCTTCTTCCAGTCCACCTACCTCATTCTTCTACTTTCTTCCAGTCCACCTATCTCATTCTTCTGCTTCTTCCAGTCCACCTACCTCATTCTTCTACTTCTTCCAGTCCACCTATCTCATTCTTCTGCTTCTTCCAGTCCACCTATCTCATCCTTCTACTTCTTTCTTCTTCCAGTCCACCTACCTCATTCTTCTACTTCTTCCAGTCCACCTATCTCATTCTTCTACTTCTTCCAGTCCACCTACCTCATTCTTCTACTTCTTCCAGTCCACCTACCTCATCCTTCTCTTCTTCCAGTCCACCTACCTCCTCCTTCTTCTTCTTAATCTTCCAGATGTACCTAACTCCTTCTTGTTATTCCAGTCCACCTATCTCCTTTTTCTTCTTCTTTCTTCTTCTTCCAGTCCACCGATCTCCTTCTTCTTCTTTTTATTCCAGTCCACCGATCTCCTTCTTCTTTTTATTCCAGTCCACCGATCTTCTTCTTTTTATTCCAGTCCACCTACCTCCTTCCTCTACTTCTTCTTCCAGTCCACCTACCTCCTTCTTCTTATTCCAGTCCACCTATCTCCTTCTTATTCCAGTCCACCTATTTCATCCCTACTTCTTCTTCTTCTTATTCCAGTCCACCTACCTCCTTACTCCAGTCCACAAACCCCCTTCTTATTCCAGTCCACCTATCTCCTCCTCCTTCTTCTTATTCCAGTCCACCTATCTCCTCCTCCTCCTTCTTCTTATTCCAGTCCACCTATCTCCTTCTTCTTCCAGTCCACCTGTCTCCTTCTCTTCCTGTCCACCTATCTCCTTCTTCTTCTCCTCCTTCCAGTCCACCTGTCTCCTTCTTCTCCTTCCTGTCCACCTATCTCCTTCTTCCAGTCCACCTATCTCCTTCTTCTCCTTCTTCCAGTCCACCTATCTCCTTTCTTCTCCTTCCAGTCCACCTATCTCCTTCTTCCAGTCCACCTATCTCCTTCTTCTTCCAGTCCACCTATCTCATTCTTCTTCTTCCAGTCCACCTATCTCTCCTTCTTCTTCCAGTCCACCTATCTCATTCTTCTTCTTCCAGTCCACCTATCTCCTTCTTCGTCTCCTTCTCTCAGTCCACCTACCTCCTTCTTCTTATTCCAGTCCACTTATGTCCTTCTTCTTCTTCTTATTCCAGTCCACCTATCTCCTCCTTCTCTTATTATTCCGGTTCACTAATCTCCTTCTTTTTCTTCTTATTCCACTCCACCTATGTCCTTCTTCTTTTTCTTATCCCAGTTCACCAATCTCCTTCTTCTTCTTCCAGTCTACCTATGTCCTTTTCTTCTTCTTATTTCAGTCCACCTATCTCCTTCTTCTTCTTCTTCCAGTCCAGCTACCTCCTCCTTCTTCTTCCAGTCCACCTATCTCCTTCTTTTTCCAGTCCACCTATCTCCTTCTTCTTCCAGTCCACCTATCTCCTTCTTCCTCTTCTTATTCAAGTCCACCTATCTTCTTCTTATTCCATTCCACGTATCTTCTTCTTCTTCCAGTCCACCTATCTTCTTATTCCAGTCTACCTATCTTCTTCTTCTTCCAGTCCACCTATCTTCTTCTTCCTCTTCTTCTTCCAGTCCACCTATCTTCTTCTTCTTCCAGTCCACCTATCTTCTTCTTCCTCTTCTTCTTCCAGTCCACCTATCTTCTTCTTATTCCAGTCCACCTATCTTCTTCTTCTTCCAGTCCACCTATCTTCTTCTTCCTCTTCTTCTTCCAGTCCACCTATCTTCTTCTTCTTCCAGTCCACCTATCTTCTTCTTCTTCCAGTCCACCTATCTTCTTCTTCCTCTTCTTATTCCAGTCCACCTATCTTCTTCTTATCCCAGTCCACCTTTCTCCTTCTAATTCCAGTCCACGTATCCTCTTCTTTCAGTCCACCTATCTGCTGTCTCTCTGCAATGTGTGTACCCTCTTTTCTTCTATTTTTTTTTTTCCCGGGCTGTCGCAGACCTTGCAGACATTCCTTTGAAAAAAAGAAGTTTTCTTTGCATGGTCGTCGAAGGCAGAAAGTTATTATTATTTTTTTTTTTAATCTCCTTAATCACATGGTGTCAAGTTCTCTCCCCTTGCTTTATACAGTGGGACTTCATCATACCGGCCTCCATAAATCTTTTCAACTCTCCTGTGCAGGGAAGGAATTTGTTGGGGGGGGGGGGGGGGGGGGGGGGGGGGGGGGGGGGGGGGGGGGGGGGGGGGGGGGGGGGGGGGGGGGGGGGGATCAGGATCAGTGCTGTTATGAATGACACAAACCAAAGACCAGAACAACAACAACAACAACAACAACAACGACAACCACCGAAGAACACGTCGTTAAAGCTGGCAAGTCTTCTTTTAGGATGATGATCTTTAGATATAGCTTCTACTTTTTTTTTGACAATTCCTCAGAAACGGTCTGTCTGCTCCCGTTGTTCTGTCCGTCTGCCATGCCAGCAATGCAATGCCGGGCCCACAGGTCTCCTCCGCCGATCAAGCATTTAAGTCAGCGAATGAGTAGTTCTCGTTGATCGGAGTTGAACACCTACCGTTTAACTGAATGGTTTGTGACGGCTGAACTGGAAGTTTCACGTCGGTATACTTCGTTCCATTCACAGCGCGTTGTACTTTTGTTTTTATTGCAGGCACCATTTGAGTGTGTGTGTGTGTGTGTGTGTGTGTGTGTGTGTGTGTGTGTGTGTGTGTGTGTGTGTGTGTGTGTGTGTGCTGACAATGCAAGGGTTTTTCAGTAAGTTCTGAGGTACGATCTAATTTATGATGTCACAAAATATATCAACTGTTGAGATTTGTTAGTAGCCAGTCACAAAATACATCAGCTGTTGAGATTTGTTAGTAGCCAATCTCTTTTCAGCATCACACACACACACACACACACACACACACACACACACACACACACACACACACACACACACACACATCGCACGCGCACGCGCGTGCACACACACACACACCTATAGACTCACGCGCGCGCGCACACACACACACACACACACACACACACACACACACACACACACACACACACACACTCACATACACACAGGCTCGTACACATGCACGCACGCCCCCGCCCTCACCCCCTCCCCGTCCACATACAAATACACACACACACGTACACAACTATGTTAAGAAAAAAAAAAATTACCCAATGTTCTACAGCAAAATGTCTGAGCAGTGTGGCTGCGGATTCACGTCAGTATAGAATACAGCGTAGTTGACTTTCAATTTCGTAACACTTTCTAAAAGGTATGCCTCATGAGGAAGAGTCTTCCACGTTAGCCCTTGTTGTTGTGGGGTCAGTCTCCTGTTCTGCCAAAACAGCGGCAAAAGTAATTTACAGAAATCGAGTTTTCCAGTCGGACGGCTGAAGACGGCAGCCCGAACCGAACGACCGACCCGTGAAGTTATTGTTGAAGACAACGTCATGTTACCGAAAGGAGCGACCAACGAAATCCACAGATCATCCCTTGCCTGTTGACTCAGACACAAGAAGGGCAGATCATATACATTTGAGAAGACCAACACGCCCATGTAGTGGGGGAGGGAGAGAGAGAGAGAGAGAGAGAGAGAGAGAGAGAGAGAGAGAGAGAGAGAGAGAGAGAGAGAGAGAGAGAGAGAGAGAGAGAGAGAGAGGAGAGAGAGAGAGAGAGAGAGAGAGAGAGAGAGAGAGAGAGAGGAGAGAGGTGGGGGTGGGGGGTACACAAAAACATCAAGAACACACCAGCTGCCGGGGCGAAGTGGTTGGTATCGCTGACTCCCGGCTGGGAGGTTCAATTGCCATTAGAGCCATGTGGGATTAATCTGTTCTGACAGGCTCCTATCAAGAGCTACGGATTAAGATGGGAAGTCGAGTTCCATCCACTAAATGGATGCGTCTCTGGAGAGTGTTCCTCAAATTTCCTGACCAACACTGCAGGTGTCCGATTCTTTCGGGCCTGATTGATGCCAGGATATATTATGAAAGTAAGCGTAGAGTACAGCCCTGTCATGTAGTCTCAGAACGGAATGGAAATCCGTAGCACCATCTTTATCATTCTGATCAATCAGCATTTAAAAAAGAAAAGTCTCAAATTCTGTGGCCCTTCATGCCCTGCTCTCGTGGTAACCTCTGTTTCGATGTCCTCTTCACACTTATAGCCTTGGTGTGATTGCGTCGGGGTCACCGGTGTGTCGGCAAGTTCATGGGGGCTGTTGTTGGACAGACGTGGTGGCGCACTCCGGAGGGACAACTCACTCACGCCGGCTCCGCCACTAAGCAGTTACCGTCGTCAGTAGGGGGCTTAGTGGGTGGTGTCCTGCCTGACTTGGATCAGAACAGGCGCCACTGAACGCCGCCGAAGTGAATCGTCAGCAGTGCAGTGTCTTCTCCGCTGGGCTGCCTTTAAAACGACTTGATACTGTCTGCTCCCTGTGGATTGCTGGCGCCTGGGCTTCGGCGGGACGGGTGGGGCTGTGGACGGAGTGGGAGTGGCGGTCGGGTGGGGGGGGTCAGAATGAGCGGCGTGGGTGCAGTGCCGCTGAGGTGGCACAGAAGATGGAACAGGTAAACACACACACACACACACACACACACACACACACACACACACACACACACACACACACACATATACGTAAACACACACACACACACACACACACACACACACACACACACACACACACACACACACACCTAGAACACTGTTCCAGGATGCCGCACTGTTTCCAGAAGCACCATAAACATCCGGCTGCGACTGAAAAACCGGTTGTTCACCATCACGGTAGCGCAAATGTAATCTCCCACATCGGAATGTGGTGATCAGATTGAAGAATTCTACTTTCAGCTCCACTCGGTGCAACATAACATAATCTCCACTTAGAGTAACGTAACATAATCTCCACTCAGAGTAACGTAACATAATCTCTCCACTCAGAGCAATGTAACTTAATTTTCACTCGGTGCAACGTAACACAATCTCCACTCAGCGCAACATAACACAATCTCCACTCAGAGTAACGTAACATAATATTCACTTAGTGCAACATAACAATCTCCACTCAGTGCAACATAACATAATCTCCACTCAGTGCAACATAATCTCCACTCAGTGCAACATAACATAATCTCCACTCAGTGCAACATAATCTCCACTCGGTGCAACATTACATAATCTCCACTCAGTGCAACATAGCATAATCTCCACTCAGTGCAACATAACATTATCTTCACTCAGTGCAACACAACATAATCTCCACTCAGTGCAACATAATCTCCACTCAGTGCAACATAACCTCCACTCGGAGCAACGTAACATAATCTCCACTCAGTGCAACATAATCTTCACTTAGTGCAACATAACAATCTCCACTCAGTGCAACATAACATAATCTCCACTCAGTGCAGCATAATCTCCACTCAGTGCAACATAACATAATCTCCACTCAGTGCAACATAATCTCCCACTCAGTGCAACATAACATAATCTCCACTCAGTGCAACATAATCTTCACTTAGTGCAACATAACAATCTCCACTCAGTGCAACATAACATAATCTCCTTTCCGTGCAACATAATCTCCACTAGGTGCAACATAATCTCCACTCAGTGCAACATAATCTCCTCTCAGTGCAACATAACACAGTCTCCACTCCGTGAAACATATGATCTCCACTCCGTGCAAGGTAAGCTAATCTCCACTCAATCCAACAAGACACAATCTCCACTCGGTGCAACAGAACTCGTTCACGTTTGACAGGATAATCAAGGGCATCAACAGTGGATGAGGATAATTCCGAGGGCACGGTCTAGCTTGCACGTATAACGGCAGACGCTGCCCGAACGCTGACTGCAAGCTCCGTGACTCGTTGAATGGCGTCATTAAAATGGGCAACTGAAGAGGATGATCAGCTTTGTGTCGTCAAGCCATGGAATTGGTGTCTCTCTCTCTCTCACTTGATCGGCATCGTCTTCTCAATGAAATTTTGAAAAAAAAAAAAAAAAAAAAAAAAAAAAAAAAATCGCGCCCCGGGCCGACCAAGGGAAAGACAACTCGGGGAAAGAGTGGAGGGTAAAGCAACTTCATTCCACTCTGCCACGGGCGAAGGATCAGGGCTAAGCTAACTCCCTGGCGGAGCTAATCAGCGGAGAGTCACGGCCGTCTGGCAGGTCCTGCAATGCCAGCCCCAAGCCTCCGACTTCCCCCCCCCCACCCACCCACCCCACCCCTCACCTCCCCCTCTGCAGAATGAATCTCCTGCCTCCTGACTGCTGGTCATCTGATCAGTCCGGTCCTCCACTGACAGTCGCTCTGCCTCGGGGCTGCATCGTTATGACGTATTTCTCAGCTTCAGTCACCGGGTCCTGCCCGACCCCCCCCCCCCCCCCCCCCCCCTGCCCCATCCGCTCCATCACATCCCAGTTTACTGACGTAGTGGCATTGGGTTGGTTAATAATTATACACTATAGTAGGGGTGCATATGAAATGTCAGCAGCGGCCAAACTGAGATTAAGATCACAAAAATCGTGGTGAATATCGACTATCCATGTGTGTGTGTGTGTGTGTGTGTGTGTGTGTGTGTGTGTGTGTGTGTGTGTGTGTGTGAGAGAGAGAGAGAGAGCACATATGGGTGTGTACGAGCGCGCGCGTGTGTGTGTGTGTGTATGTGTGAGCACATGTGCGTGTGTACGAGCGTGTGTGCGTACTAGTGCGTGTGTGTGTGTGTGTGTGTGTGTGTGTGTGTGTGTGTGTGTGTGTGGTGTGTGTGTGTGTGTGTGTGTGAGCACATATGCGTGTGTACGAGCGTGTGTGCGTACTAGTGTGTGTGTGTGTGTGTGTGTGTGTGTGTGTGTGTGTGTGTGTGTGTGTGTGAGCACATGTGCGTGTGTACGAGCGTGTTTGCGTACGTACGTGTGTGTGTGTGTGTGTGTGTGTGTGTGGTGTGTGTGTGTGTGTGTGTGTGTGTGTGTGTGCGTGCGTGCGTGCGTGCGTGCGTGCGTGCGTGCGTGCGTGCGTGCGTGGCGTGCGTCCGTGCGCGTGTGGTGGGGAGGGGGTCACGGGTGCCTTGGAAGCCTTCTGAATGTAAATGTTTGCTTGGTGTCTATGTACTGAAGCGGAGGGAGGGAAGGGGGGGGGGGGGGGGGGGGTGTGTGCAAAACAAGGAGGTAGTGGGCGGGCGGGCATGGGACAGCGTTGCACTGTGGCAGGACACAGCAGCGAATCATGCTTTAAATATCAGTAGTCCCACAGCCTAATGGTTCAACGGGCAGTGAACGCCTACATTCACGAGCCTCAGGCACGGGACCTTCAGCCGCTTGAATCTTCCCTGAAATGAATCAGGTACGTAACTGGTATTTGGATTACAGTCTGGGTTCTTAACGCAGTCCACATTCAAACCGTGTTCACGTGACGATGCTGATCAGATTTATTGCATCTGATCTTACCCTTTCCCTGACTGAACCAAGTGCATACTTGATACTGGATTATACTCTGGTTTTAACACAGCCCACATTCAGAACATGTTTAAAAAACATGACAATGCTAGTCTGACTTATTACCCAGTCATGTTATCTGAAATGTGAGGAACCCAGATAGGTGTTGGCGGATAAATGAACTCACGCATCCAGTGCCTACATTTTGAAAGGTTTGCATGTTGTTTATTTTTTTCCAGCCAAGATAAAATCCGTAAGTTTTTGAGCAATTCAGTGTGATTCTGAATTGGCAATTCTTGCTTTTTTAACATTCTGAGTAACTGACTCTATCGTATCCTGTAAAGAAGAAAGGTTTGAATGCCCCCCCCCAAACAACAACAACAACAACGAACTCTTCAATACAAACTCTGCACCCTGTCATCTCCGTTGTTTTTACGTGGACACCACTCCATTACTATTTGTTTTGGAAAATAAAACATGACCAAATTCGAGAGAGAGAGAGAGAGAGAGAGAGAGAGAGAGAGAGAGAGAGAGAGAGAGAGAGAGAGAGAGAGAGAGTTTAATCGTGTATAGGCCATTTCCCCTCATGATAGGATTACATATATACAAACATTTCTCAGAACTGACAATTGTGAACAGTGAAATCATCCAAAACTCACTTGGTAATAAGTTTCAGAAGTAAGACTGGAACGCAGCTTAAAGGCTTTATAAAGATAGATTGACAGATTCTGACTTTTTCGCGCGTACTCGCCATAAGCAATGTACATCTAAACTGACTTGAACCTTGTAATATTTCAGCGAAATGTACTGTGCTCTTAGGTTATACAGGCCTGGACAACATAAAAACGAAATGTACCTCACTTTCCTTCTTTAGACAAAGTGGACATATTAATTCACTTTCACTGTGTGCTCTATTGCGAATACGATGTACCGTTAGTAACGGCTGTAACGCTTTTCTTCTTTATAGAATATCTCAGAAACTACTTGGCCGATCTTTGTGAAATTTAGCAGGTATGTTCATTATGGGTCACGGATGATGCCCGATGTTTTAGTTTACCCCGTTTATAGCCGTTACTAACGGCTGTAACGACCTGCAACGGTTTTTCTTCTTTATAGAATATCTCAGAAAGCACTCGGCCGATCTTTCTGAAAATGTGTAGTAGGTATGTTCATTATGGGTCAAGGATGATGCCCAATGTTTTAGTTTACCGTTACAGCCGTTACTAACGGCTGTAACGGCCTGTAACGGTTTTTCTTCTCCATGGAATACCTCAGAAAGTACTTGGCCGATCTTTGTGAAAATTAGCAGGTATATTCATTATGCGTCACGGATGATGCCCGATGTTTCAGTTTACCCCGTTCTAACCGTTACTAACGGCTGTAACAGCCTGTAACGGTTTTTCTTCTTTTTAGAATATATCAAAAAGTACCTGGCCGATCTTTCTGAAAATTTGTAGGTATTTTCATTATTGGTCACGAATAATGCCTGATGTTTTAGTTTACCGTTATAGCCGTTACCAACGGCTGTAACGGCCTGTAACGCTTTTTCTTCTTCTTCATAGAATATCTCAGAAAGCACTCGGCCGATCTTTCTGAAAATTTGTAGGTACGTTACTAACGGCTGTAACGGTTTTTCTTCTCCATGGAATATCTCAGAAAGTACTTGGCTAATCTTTGTGAAAATTAGCAGTTATGTTCATTATGGGTCACGGATGATGCCCGATGTTTCAGTTTACGACGTTATAGCCGTTACTAACGGCTGTAACAGCCTGTAACGGTTTTTTCTTCTTTATAGAATATCTCAGAAAGCACTTGGCTGATCTTTCTGAAAATTTGTAGGGTATGTTCATTATGGGTCACAAATAATGCCCGATGTTTTAGTTTACCGGTATACCGTTACTAATGGCTGTAACGGCCAGTAACGTTTTTTTCTTCTTCATGGAATATCTCAGAAAGTACTTGGCCAATCTTTGTGCACATTAGCAGGTATGTTCATTATGGGTCACGAATAATGCCCGATGTTTTTAGATTACCGTTATAAACCGTTACTAACGGCTGTAACGGTTGTTTTTTCTTCATGGAATATCTCAGAAAGTACTTGGCCGATCTTTGTGGAAATTAGCAGGTATATTCATTACGGGTCACGGATGATGCCCGATGTTTTAGTTTACCGTTATACCGTTACTAACGGCTGTAACGGTTTTTCTTCTTTATGGAATATCTCAGAAAGTACTTGACCGATCTTTGTGAAAATTAGCAGGTATGTTCATTATGGGTTACGAATGATGCCC
Organism: Conus betulinus; assembly: GCA_016801955.1. Classification (NCBI taxonomy): domain Eukaryota; kingdom Metazoa; phylum Mollusca; class Gastropoda; order Neogastropoda; family Conidae; genus Conus; species Conus betulinus. Next base: position 132,692 of record JADBJO010005362.1, on the reverse strand, counting down.
GATGTTTTCGTTTACCGTTATAGCCGTTACTCACGGCTGTAACGACCTGCAACGGTTTTTCTTCTTTTATGGAATATCTCAGAAAGTACGTGGCCCGATATTTCTGAAAATTTGTAGGTAAGTTCATTATGGGTCACGGATGATGCCCCTATGTTTAAGTTTACCGTTATAACCGTTACTAACGGCCCATAATGGTTTTCTTCTTTATGGAAAATCTCAGAACATTCTTGGCCAATCTTTCTGAAAATTTGTAAGTATGTTCATTATAGGTCACAGACGATGGCCGATGTTTACCAGAATAGCCATTACTAACGGTTACACCAGCCCAAGACGGGTTTTCCTCTTTATGGAATATCTCACGCGTATTCAGGATAAACTGGGAGTACGTTTATATGCTTTGCGTCTTGTTTAAATCCAGCTTGATGTTCGCCTGTCAAATTATGTTCTATCCAGTCCAGCAGTCTACCACTAGTAATTGTGCTGCAAATCTTACTACTAGTATCACATAATGAAATGCCTCTATAATTGTTTGGGTTATTAGCGTCACCCTTCTTGAACAAAGGGTGAATAATAGAGTTTGTCCAGTTGCTTGGGAATACGCGCCTTTATCAAACAAGTTATTGAAAAGCTTTATGAAGGGGGGGGGGGGGGGGGGGGGGGGGGAGAGAGAGAGAGAGGGGGAGAGAGAGAGAGAGAGAGAGAGAGAGAGAGAGAGAGGCAGAGAGGGCAGGGAGGCATATATCGATAGACAGTATCACACACATTTACCACAAGCAGCACGAGGATACACAGAACCAATAAACATCAGCAGCACACCGACAGCTGTAAACACAAATCGTGTAGATAATCATTTGTTTCTTCTGTTTTCATCCAAGAGCAAATAATTCGTCGCTTAAATGCTTGCTAGCAAAACAAACCAACGTTTTCTTAACCTGAATTCATGCGGACCAGCCATCTCCACACAGACGACGTAAGGAGTACAACTGGAATTCAACAGAATGTTCATGGAATATATTCATCATTGTCGTAAATCGAAGAAGAAAAGCAGGGCAAGAAAACAGAACGTGTTGTTCGTCTTCTATCCCATTCGTACATAATAGACAAAGCGTGTTAATGTGGTCTGGCATCCTTGGTGGAGAAATTTATTCCCCTGGATGCTGAAAGAGAGACAGACAGAGAGAGAGAGAGAGAGAGAGAGAGAGAGAGAGAGAGAGAGAGAGAGAGAGAGAGAGAGAGAGAGAGAGAGAGAGAGAGAGAAGTTTGACCTCAAACACAAAACACAGGCAAAAAGAGACGGAAATATCGCCATCACAGTTTAAACGCCTGGCCCGCTCTGTTGTCCAAGCAAACTTGCGTTTCCTCTGATCTGCCATCTGTCCACCCATATCGGCGGTCAGCAGCTCTGATCTCGAAGGATGTGCTGTGGGTGACGGACGAAACTCCCCTCTAATCTTAATAACACACACACAAGGTCATTCTATGAGCTGTCAAACACAACAATCTCTTCAAAGACCGGCGAACTTCTCCCTAACGTAATGAAAAATTCTATCGGGTCAAAGACCCCCGCACTCAGCAAAACAGTGCCCGATCCGAGTGAATCAGCAATCTAACATCTTTTCATGCAGTCTTTTTTTTTCTTTTTTTCTTCCCCACCCTAAATCTATCCAGTCCTTTTTTTTTTTGTTTTGTTGGTTTGTTCTGTATTGCGAGTGTGTAGTTCAGTGCGGTTAGGTGTGTCTGTGTACTTGAAATGTTGTTGTGTTGTTGTTGTTGTCGTCGTCTTCAATTTAACGTCTTTCCACATTAAGTGATATTAGACGAAGGGAAGGGATTTGGAGAGGGGGAGCATGAGGAGGAAGTGGGGTGGGTGGGGTATCTTGCAATCACACACACACACACACACACACACACACACACACACACACCCACACACACACACACACACAAACACACACACAAATACGATACAAAGAAAAAAAAAAAGGTATGGAAAAGCCCACTTTAAATAACTATTTGAATCATAACACAAACTATAACAAATGTCCCACAGGACTGCGTAGTAAACACTTTGCAAAATCAAACAACAAACTAAATTTCTCAAGGATACTGTCAAGAGAACTTTCAGAAATAGCCGGTAAAATAGGTCTCAATCTCTGGCATTCCAGAAGAATGTGTTGGCTTGAAATTTAACATTTTTGCTGAATTTTGAATGGTGTGTGCGTGTATGTGTGTGTGTGTGTGTGTGTGTGTGTGTGTGTGTGTGTGTGTGTGTATGTGTGTGTGTATGTGCGCGCGTGTGCGTGCGACTGTGCGTGCGTGCGTGCGCGCGCGCGCGCGCGCGCGTGTGTGTGTGTGTGTTCTGTGGCATCAGTTATCGGATCAATGGAACACCGTAGACTGTGAATTTTTTTTCCCCTAAGGCCGAAATCCCACCACTTCATTTTTTGGTGCTTCCCATTGTCCTCTTCATCTAAAAAAAAAAAAAAAGAAAAAAAAAAAAAAAAAAAAAAAAAAAAAAAAAAGGAATTTCCACTACTAGCTTTCTTTCTTTCTTTTCTTTCTTTCTTTCTTTTTTTTTCCTTTTCTTTTTCTCCAAGCAGTCCCTTACACACCATGCGTAGTCTGTATGTTCCCTTACAAATGGACATAGTCTTGCTGATTTGAGTGTTTTGGTGTGTTTGATACAAAATGT